>JAFVLL020006901.1:0-67148 GCA_021397915.2 Tor tambroides | reverse complement strand
ATTTTGATTTTTCTTTTTTTGTGATACGTTTATAATCACTGTAAACCCCCCCCCCCGGTTACATTTTAGGTATTTTTATATGCTTTTTTTCATGACATGGGGACTTTTTTTTTTCCTTCAGACATTTATCTACCTCACTCTTTTTTTATGTACCTATATATAAAGTACATCTGACCTTTTTCATGAAAAGGACAATATTACTGCTCTCTGTATCTGGGTAAAACCTCATAAACGCTACAAACCACAATCTCGGAGTGGAGAAATTACCGAGTTACGGACGTTTTGTACGACTAGCTGCTTTCTTTCCTATCGGATCTTGCTTAAATTTGTTTATTATTTATTTGTGAGATTAAAACAAGAACAGGTCTGTTAATTGACTCCAAATGTGCTGGAATGTTGTTTAATGATGTTTAATTTATCCATCTTTTAACTTGGGGGCAAAGGTCACTAGATGGACTAATTAGAATGGATTTATTTTTTAGGATATACTGGTTCTGATCTCCTCTCCCTTTCGTGTCTCTGAATCCCACTGTCGGCATTGTTCTGGTTGACTTTTTTTGTTACGCATTCATTGGAATTTTACATTTGCATCAGAAACCAAATGTTCATTGAAACAAAACCTTTGGGTATAAACAGATTTACAGTTTTTGCTGCTGTCAAGTGCATCAAATGTGCATTACGAAGAGTCTTGGGTCATATAAATATTTTTTTAATTATTAGAAAAAAAAAAATCTAAAAATATCAGCACGCAAAATAGCAAACAAACCATTTGAGTGTAATTTAAATAAATCAGATGTGCTCTAAATGTAAATGGTTGGAGAAATGCTGGAATTTTCTTCGTGTCGTATTTCGCAGCAGTTATCGTTCATGCAGATATCGAGCTGATTAAATTGAAATAATATTCTGTGAAATATGTAAATCCAGAACAAGGTATTCTTGTAAATATCCTGAATTTTTCACTCGAATATCTTTATATAAGGGAAATGTTTATAATTGCGAAGAGTTTTTGGAGAAAAACAACAAAACCGATGATCGTGTAGTGCTACCAATGTTACGTCCTTCCAATGTTGGTCATTTTCCCTGCTTTTTCTCATGGTTTTTGTTACTCGCAGACACCGTCCTAATGCTCCTCTCTGAGCCGTAGCACCCGACCAATGGCTGATTTCTCGATTCCAGATCTGTTAACTATGAGCTAGATATTCTCAGGGCTGAAGTGGCCGTCATAGGGACGGGCGCTCACTGTACCCTGCTGCTGGAAACTGCTGCTCTCCATCATCTCACCAGATGCTTGTTCTGAAGTCCAGACTGTTAAAGTGTGCTCTATATGAGTGTGTGAGGGTTGAGAGGAGAGCATTAGAGGTGTTCCTGATCTGAAGAAGGGTTTGTGTTGTGTTTCATGTCATTTCATTTCACTCCGGTGGAGCATAAAGTTTGGTTGTTCAGTTGAGACGTGTTGGATATGTATGTGTTGATGGTATATAAAGAGGGTTACAGATGCAGAATGGGAGGGGAGAATGGAGAACGTTTTGTGGTCCAAGTCTGTTCAAACCTGGTTGTTCTGATTAAAAAAGGCACTTATTAACTTTATTTGTGGTGTTTTCTTTTTTTTGTGTAAATTTGAAAAAAAAAAAAAAAAGTGCTCCAGGAATATGGAGTATTGGATTTATTGAGGTTTACAAAACAAATATTACTGATAATACAGATAAATTGCTTTGTGATTTGTTTTTGTGTATTAAGTAGGATGAATAATCATAAAGCAGAACTGTAAACTCTATTTTTGGCATTATACTTAATGCATTCGACACCTGGCATATTAATAAATAATATTCGTGTTATGATTAGATTTCAATTAAATTAACATATTAAGCGTATTTTCACCTGCATTAGGCTACCGGTCTCTTTTTGCATTTTAGTGAATTTATGAATTCATAAAACAGACATGGTTCAAGGCATTTTGTACAGTGTTCAAATCCCTCAGAAAGGACTTTCATGTATTGTCAGCAATGTCATGCATGAGGATAATTAAATTATTCATTATTTTTTACTTTATTAATGAATATGGTAGCAGTAGTTTTTAATAATAACAATGACTTCACAAGCAACTTCATGGTCTCCTGAAAGCATCAAATGTGTTCTAAAGCGTAACATTTGTTCATACAGACATATAAATTGTACATTGAAATAGCTTTTTATTAATATAATATTAGAATTATTATAACAACAATTAGCTTTAGGATTTCTGTTTTTTCTTATAATATGAATTTGATGAATTTTAATGAAGCCAAACTATTTAAATTGATTATTTAACAATTCTCTTAAGAAAAAGTAAATTATATTATATTATATTATATTATATTATATTATATTATATTATATTATATACTTGCTGTAGAATGTGTCGCTAGCGATTTTTGATGCAGGAAAAACTACATTTCCCATGATGCTCTCTGCCTGTATCCAGTGACGCGTTTGCTCGCAGACGGAAGGCTAGTGCTGTACACAAACTCCAGAGGTTTTCAAGAGGAAATCCTTCATATTTCATTCACTACAGGGATGCAATGTAAGTTGCGATTCATTATTGATATTCATTGTCGTGTTTTGTATTGCATAGGTCAGTTTAATGGTTCGCTAATTCCAAAAAGCAAGAATTTGAGATTACCAAGTAACGTTAGTCGATGATTAGATTTTTGTAGAGACTTAATTTATGTTTACATTCATCATGTGTTATGAGATTGAATGACAGTACAGTACAGCATCATTATCTGAGCTCATCTTGGTACATACTGTTGTTAGTGTATCGTTATTTTTAGTATCTGACATTACATAATGCTTTAATGTTGTTGCTGGTAAACGTGTTACTGTCATTCTGTACAATACATCTATCCTTTGATAAGATAAAATCAATAAGGAACAATGGGTTAAGTATTATTACTGCTATTTCTTATCATTTTATTTTTTATATTATATTATTTTTGTATTAGTGTCCTTTTTTATTTTTAATTACTCTGTATATTTTGTCTTAATTCTTAATAAATTTATTTATTATTTAAATTAAGGCATCTTTATGAATTTTTCAGAAATGTTACTTTCAGAATGGAAAAGTAGAAGCTGAAAGACGGTTGTTGCAGCCATGGCTTCTGAACTCCATGAAGCGATCTTTATGGCCAAGCAAGAGCGACACAAGAATCTTTTCCTGAACTACAGAAACCTCAACAATTTCCCTGTGGAGCTCCTCAAAGATGAAGGGATGCAGTTCCTGGAGCGTCTCTTCATGAAGAGAAACTCCCTCACAACACTTGTAAGATCTCTGTCCCAGTGCTGTTAGTCTTCATTTTAGCTTTGTATTGAAATATTATAAATATATTTTGCATCCTAATACTGTTTTCCTCCTGTCAGCCAGAGAACCTGGCTCAGAAACTTCCCAACCTGATAGAATTGTGAGTATTAATCTGTGTTATACTCTTCTTGGTGTAATGTTAGTTGTCAGTGTGTTGCACAACTGTAATATTACTGTTGTCCAATAGAGGTCCCTCAATCTTTGGGACGTTTTCTTACCCACTCATAAACAATAGCTATATGATGTAAATTTGTCGAGTCTGAGTTTGGTCTAATATAACTCTTTGGGCTATATTTGTACTACACCTGATGAAAAACAAGATTATGAAACAGTCCTGCAATCTATTTTCGTTTCATTTAGGTACCTGCACTCAAACAATATTGCGATAATTCCTCAAGGTAATGTTATCTCATGATTATACAGTATATAGCGATATTTCTGTGTCAGGCACATTATGCATTACATGAGACATAATGTTGTTTTCCAGCAATTGGCAATCTAGTGAAGCTGCAGTCACTGGACCTGAGTGACAACGCTCTTCAGGTCATCTGTCCAGAGATCGGTCAGCTGCGCTCATTACGACATCTGCGATTGGCCAACAATCAACTGAAATTCCTCCCACAAGGTGAGTCGCAAACATTTATCAGCATTAATCCAAAAATACTGAGAATGTTTGAGCTGTTGCTACTGATTATAATGATTATCAATTCTGATATGCACAGCAAAGCCTAATAATAAACAAGCAAAAAAAAGAACTGCTGTATATTTGGTTTTATTGCTTTACCATGCTTAAGAATATTAAAAATAATATTTTGGATTGAATATAAATGATTACATGCTACTTGCGGCAATTAAAACAGAAAATAATTTTGCTGTATCTGTACATGCATTTATAAACCAGATATATTCCAAACGCTGAAGGAACTCTGTGTGGTTCGAGCTGAATTTTATTTGCAGAAGATTGTGAAAAATGAGAGTGGAATATAAATGCAGTGCAACAGTGTAATTAATAATATTTCTAGTTAAACAGCCCATTTAATTCGTAGACATTATCTATAACATTTTTTTCCCCCTGTGTAATTAAGCAGCTTTAACTGCATCAAATAATATCTCACTCAAAAGCCGAGTATGAGGAAACTGCATGAGCAGAAGCTTTTAAACCTGCAGTTATTAAACTTCATTCAGCGAAGAGACTTTGATTTTTGTGCTCAACATGACACTTAAATGTTTCTTAGGAGTAAAACTTCATAAAGAGACTGTAGGGAAATAATTAAGCTCTTTGACACTCTCTTTAAATGCTTTGCTTCAAAACACGCAGTTGTTTTATATCAGTCTTTTTATTGCTCTTTTCCATTTTAATTGGGCAGTGTTTCATCTGAAGCCGAGACTGTTCATGGCTTTAATTTATCGTATGTGAGTTATTCCAAACTAAGTGTTTTACAGTTAATTGTTCCAGCAGTTTCAAGCCTATTTAACTAGTGACATGCATTGCACACATGTGAGAAGGTGTGATTATTTTTTATTTTTTTTCCTATTAACACAATTTTGGTTCCTTTTCAGTGTCACATAAATTACCAGCTCCTGTTTTTGCCAGCAGAGGGCATAAAGTGACTCCCAAGGGGTTATATTATCCTGCTTTTACCTGATTGAAACTTTCACAGAAATATATAAAAGAAAAAGTGAAAAGTGAAGTGATGTGGGGCCAAGTATGGTGACCCATACTTGGAATTTGTGCTCTGCATTTAACCCATCCAAGTACACACACACACCCGGAGCAGTGGGCAGCCAATGCTGCGGCGCCCGGGGAGCAATTGAGGGTTCGGTGCCTTGCTCAAGGGTCTCAACTTGGTCGTGGTATTGAAGGTGTAAGAGAGTGCTAGTTATTCACTCACCCCCACCTACAATCCCTGCCGGACCTGAGACTCGAACCTGCGACCTTCGAGTTACAAGTCCATGTGCTTGTATTGGTAGAGCTGGGAGATCTCCGAGAGCTGGAGACTCTGGACGTGTCCATGAACCTCCTGAGGACTCTTCCGGAGCGTCTGCACCAGTGTCTGTCCCTGCAGTGCCTGACGGCAGACCGCAACCTGCTGCACTGCCTTCCTCGTCAGCTCTGTCTGCTGCCCGACCTCAATGAGCTCTCCATGGCCGCCAACTGCCTGATATCACTTCCCCTGGGTGAGAAGATATGACAGTGCTGTCAAGAAAGAAAGTAATCTTTACATTTATACAAAAGGTCAAGATTTTGGGGGTCAGTAAGATTTTTTTATTTGTTTTTGTTCAACAAGAATTCATGAAGTTGAAAGTAAAGACATTTATTAAATGCAAAAAATAATATTTCAAATAAATGCTGTTCTTTTTTTAACTCTCTATTCATCAAAGAATTCTGAAAAAATATTCAACATTGGTAATAATATGAAATGTTTCTTGAGCAGCAAATCAGCATATTAGAATGATTTCTGAAGGATCATGTGACACTGAAGCCTGGAGTAATGATGCTGAAAATTCAGCTTTGCATCATGGGAATAAATGACATTTTAAAATATATTCAAATAATAAAAAAGTGAAATTATTTAAAAAATGTCTTTACTGTATTTTTCATCAAATAAATGCAGCCTCGGTGAGCATAGGAGACTTCTTTTAAAAACATTTTTTAAAAATGCTACTGAAGTACTGATCCTAAACTTTTGAAGGGATCCATACAAGTTCTGTGAAACCATATGATGGCTTTTTGTGAGGAACAGACCAATAGTTATTCATATTTGAGAGCTACAGTTTTCTGTTCCTCGTTTTAGACGTCTCGGAATATATTGCACAAATACCAGGTGAATTATTTGACGTTGTTGCTGATATACTGATGTTTTATATTTCTGGCAGATCTGGGGCGCTCCATGGAGCTGCAGTTTGTCTTTGTGGACAACAACGCTCATCTGAAGGGACTTCCGTCGTATCTTTATAACAAAGTCATCGGCTGCAGTGGGTGAGGGAGTTTGTTGTTGTAGTGAAATTCCAAACTTGACATTTAAAAAAGTTACTATAAAGTAGAGCTGGTGATCCATTAAAAAAATGAACTAATTAATTGCACATATTTCTGTGATTAATAATCATGATTAATCACATTTAGCATTTTAATTGTGTAATCATAAGTATATATTCACCTGAATCTCTAAATTAATGTGGAAACAACATAAAGAAGTGATCATATTAACATTGTTTTATTTATCATTTATGAACAATTACAGAACATATGATGACAATATAATATAAAATATGATAACAATATAATATAAAATATAAGTTTATTTAAATTCACAGAAATTAACATTATTTTTCCCAGCTCATTCATAGGCCAGACATAATTAAAGAAGTAAATGTATTAAGTGCAAGAGAATTAGATTTTATTTTCTTTTGTTGAATTTATGTGACATTATGGCCAGAATAAATCTGAAATAATTGAACACAGTAATGAATCGGCATGCAACAAAGTGGAGCTCATTGAGATTCCTGTGAGCGACTGGACAAACAGTGCCACAGAAACTAGTGGAAAATGTGTGTAGACTCTTTGGTCAGACTTTCCATCCATCTCAAAGTAAACAACATTGATTTTTTTTACACATGTAACCCTGCAAGCAGAGCTCACTCTCCCCAGACAGACAACAAAACTCTTGAATATTTTTTAAAGATTTGCTATAGTAAATCTCCCAACTAGTTCTGTAAACTTGACTTATTGACTGCTTTCGCTGCATATTTTCCCAAGAGAGATTCGCCGATCCCACAGCCGAGCAGATTCTGGGTGGAAAAATGCAAGACTTTCTGACATTATAAGTCAATTACAAAAGTATCACAGTTGCTGATTTTGCAGTATATACAGCTTTTAATGGTAGTTTCCTGCTTTTTTAACATGCCTGTGTTCAGTTATTTATCTGTCTGCATGCACAGATGTGGTCTAGCTGCGCAGATGTCTGACGTGAAGGAGCTCTGTCTGACGCTGGGAGATGTGACTGTCCCTCTGCCCTCTGAAGTGAAGGCCATCGGCTCCGAGACTGACCGTGTGTTGCCTCTGGAAGAGCTGGCGTGCAGAGTTCTACATGCGGCCAGCAACTGGACCAGTAAAGGTAAGAGTCACAAACAAACCCACAGCAAAGCATCAGGTTCCTTCACATTCACCAGCCTAAATGTTCTCATGTTCTCCTGTCTTATGTGCAGATGTGAGGTTCCTGACGCCGTTCGTGTTGCCTAAGAGTCTGCTGGATGTGGTCCGGTGGCCTCTGGGCCATTGTCACCGCTGCAGTCAGCCCATGTTCACCATCGTCTACCCTAAACTGTTTCCTCTCAGAGAGACCGCACTCGCAGGAGTGCATAAGAGGTACTGATGCAAAATTCCCTTTTGTTTCCTCTTTGTCACTCTGCATTTAAAATGTTTATATTCAACACTTCATTTTATTTTATTTTTTTAATTTTTATTTTTATCCACTTATAATATTATTCAAGGTTTCTTACACACAAAATAGTTGAAATTTAGTTTATTTACCATTTTCCATCCTCTTTCTGATGCTTTAAGCATCACCTTAGTCTTGAATTTAATTATAGCATCTGTTTTAAGCAAAGATCAAGGGAATGTCATATTTTCTATCATACACTACCATTCAAAAGTTTGAAGTCAGTAAGATTTTGTAAAGAAATGAATACTTTTATTCAGCAAGGATGCGTTAAATTGATCAAAAGTGACAGTAAATACATTTATGATGTTATTTTTGATTTATGATGTGCTTCTTTTGAAATTTCTATTCAAAGAATGCCAAAAATAAATGTCACCGTTTCTACAAAAATATTAAGCAGCACAGTCGTTTTCAACATTAATAATCACCAAATTCTGAAGGATCATGTGACACTGAAAACTAGAGTAATGATGCTGAAAATTCAGCTTTGCATCACAGAAATAAAATACATTTTAAAATATATTACAATAGAAAACAGTTATTTTAAATTGTAATAACATTTCAAAATATTGTTGATCAAATACAATGTACATCCAGCCTTGTTGAGCAATAAGAGACTTCTTTTAAAAAATATATTACTTGAATGGTAGTGCATGTCCCCTTTAAATGCACGTGCGTTCTGGAATTGACCTACTTATATTGTTATGTGCATATTCATTTACAAAAACATCCTCACTTCCACACATTCAAGTTTTCTTACATTCATAAAAATTCTCTCCTGCTTTCTGTCTCTTCTCATTCTCTCTCTCACGCTGTTTTCTCTGACCCCTGTCACTTCCTCTATCTCCTCATCTTCCTGTGCTTTTGATTGGTTGAAATGAGCAGCGCTTCCTCCGCTGCCCGTCATGTTCCATCTGTAATGCAACGCTGTGGTTTTGGTATCAACATCCAGCAGCGTAACCCAATCATCCTGCTCGACTGCTGCTCTCAGCTACTTCACGTGCATTAAGAGATCTAATCCACTCGCCAATTACCTCCTACCCTGAGTGTTCGGCTGATGTTTGGAGACCATTCACGTGTGAGCGAGCGAGAGAAAGGCAATTTGTTTAAGGGAATTCTTTTCCATTTGCTTCTTTCACTTCTGTAATACTCTCCGTTTTCAATCTCAGGTCGTGTGTGCGCGTGTGTGTGCGCGTGTGTGTGCGCATGTGTGTGTGCGTGTGCGTGTGTATGTGTGCGTGTGTGTGTGTTTTATGAACTCATACCAGGAAACCCTCGCTGTTTCAATAGCACTTCATCGACCAGCCTTGTGAAAGCATGTATGTTGTGGGAGGAACATGACCTCCCTTATATACGCACACATTAGCATGCCTATATATTTTGATTTCAGGTATGAAAGCTTGTTCCCTGTGAGATACACTGTAAAAAAAAATTCCGTAAAATTTACGGTAAAAAAAACGGCAGCTGTGGTTGCCGGAATTCTACCGTAAAAAATACGGTAGCAACATTTTAGGTTTTACGGTTTTAACTTAAATTTACAGTTAAATACCGTGATTTCATTAACTGATATGTTAATATACCAACCTACTGAAATACTGAAATCTGTTTTGTAACTTTGAAATACACTGATAACCAACAAATACAGGTGGTGATGAGAAAGTCACATGAACCAAAGCCCATCACAAGCAGCTTTTAAATAATAACATGTATAGAAGGTGCACAGTGTCGTTCACACAAGCACTAAACACCATCTTGGTGAGACTGATTAAACTGAAATATGCAATAAATATTAATTTAACAACATTAGATGTAACATACAACCCTAATAAACATAACTGATAAGAAAAAACAAAGAAAAAACATAGTTATTTCAAAGAAAAAACATCAAATTCAAAGAAAATTTGAAATGTAACACAGGGAATTCTGGGAACGTCAGTTTACGGGTTTTCCCTGTAAATTTTACAGGAACTTACCGTTAACCATTTAACAGGTTTTTACTGTAGCATTTTCACAGTTTTTTACTGTTAAAATCAGTCATTTTTTACAGTGTATAGTTTAACTTAAGCTAACCATACCAAAAATGTACATTAGGTTGCTTTGACCGCTTGTCTTTTTGATACTCCATTATTCGGTTTTTGGTAAGGTGAGTTATATCACTATTGTTCTTACTTAGTCTTACATTTAAAAAAAAAAAATAATAATATCCCTAAACCTAAATGTAGTGTGGCTTGTTGATGAAAGGCGTGCTTGTACTTTTTCAAAGAGATTTGGCTTATAATTTTTGCCTGGCATAAACAGGTGCAAAAATTAGTGGTAAATCAATATATATCGCCAAGGCCAATATATTGGCTGCTATTTGTAATTTTTTCTTTATAATATGATTGATTACCGAATCAAGATGTTTCTATCTAAAGTGTAAATCTTATAAAAATACAACTGTTCATTGTTAGTTCATGTTAGCTCAGGTTCAATAAATAATATTAATAGATAAAAAAAAATTTAATAATATATTTGTGAATTTTTTTTATTAATATTAATGAAGATAAGTATTTTTCATTGTTGGTTCATGTTAACTGATGTAGTTAACTAATGTTAACAAATGGAATCTTCTTATAAAGTGTTACCATATATTTGTATGTATATATATATATATATATATATATATATATATATATATATATATGGTAACACTTTAAAATAGGTTGTATATACATATATAAGATATTAATATATATTCAACCTTACATCAGCCATCAGCAAATATTGACAAAACCTATATCGCTGACCACTATCAAAAATCTCATAAACTTGCAATGAAGAAAGGATCTGAGCCATATCTAGAGACCAGAATATCATCAGCAGGGGTTGCATCCAAAGTTTTGCTTTTTTAAAAGTGTTTTTCTAAAAAAAAAAAAAAATTCTTCGTTTTTGCATTTTGCTTACCACACATACTTATGTTACACTTCAGATAATACACCACAATTAATTGCATTAATTTTTATGCAAAGATATTTTGAAAGTTCATATCAAGAGTTTTCCTTCAGATTTTATTAAGCTCAAACTCAAAAATTGCATAAAAATGTTTGGAAATAAACTTGAAACAGTTATGTAGATGTCAGTTTTCTTTCTTGCTCTTTGTATTTCTCACACAGAACCACTGTGAGTTTTGTAGCGTACTGCTGCTCTAGCCATTGTCTGAGGACGTTTGACCTGCAGGGCTGATGTCTCACATACGCTAACCTCACATCTGCTCATGGTGCTTTCATCTTCACGAAGGACTTGAAGAAGAAAACTGATGCCTCTCTGAGCTTCTGAAACATTTGACAGCCCACCGTCTTGAAGGTCTTCATAACAGCCATTACAGCATGTCCTTCTTCTTCTGTGTGTAGCAGCATCTAACAAAACCAGCAGTTGGTTAATCCTGATTACATTTCACAAATGAATGAAGAAAGAAATGAAACAAAGTGTATTTCAATCAATGACCCATACAAACTCTAAAGTATTGTTTGTGTTGGGATTGTTACTGTAATCAAAAAGGTTTAGGCTTTAATCGGTGGAGGTTTCTTGAAAAACGTAACATTTATTCTGTGTTTTAAAGACTACCATCTTGATATACTTAAACCTGACGAGTTTTAGGTGAGAAATGGATGCTTTTGTTTCCAATTGAAAGGAAAATAGAATTGTTTTTCGAGATCCCTTTACTGAAAATATTACTGAAATGTCATGTTCAGATTCATATCTCACTACTGTTTTTAACCGTGACACAATACTTAACTTTAAAAGTGGCTTTTTAAAGATAAATGTGTTTAATTTCAATCTGAGGCTTAAGTGTTTGTATGCTGATGGAATTGACCACCACTCCTTAGCTCTTTTCTAAAGAAAATCATGTGTGTTGTTGTATGTTATGTTTTTTTTGTCAAGTTTCGGAAACAGACTGTTATAAAGTGCCAATTGAATTTTATGAAAAACATGCAATTGATTGTATTGAAGGCAGCTTCAAGGGATTGTTCTATTTTTGTGTGAGATAATATTTTCAAAAGACTAAGCCATGTGAATTGTGGACATACTACACTACATCTGTCAGTCGGTGTGCATCTGTCAGTTTTGCTGCAGTAAACCATCTCTGTTCAGTATTTAGAATATCCTCTGTATCTTTAATTAGATGTGAGCAAGAGGATGGCTTTCTTAAAGGGATAGTTCACCCAAAACTGAAAATTGCCTTATGATTTACTCACCCACAAGCTAGGTATGACTTTCTTCTTTCAGACAAGTACAATCAGAGTTACATTTAAAAAAAAGTCCTGGGTCTTCCCAGCTTTATAATGGCAATGAATGGGTGTTGAGATTTTGAAGCAAAATAAAGTGCATCCATCCATCATAAAAATACTCCACACAGCTCCAGCGGGTTAATAAAGGCCTTCTGAAGCAAAGCGATGCGTTTGTGCAAGAAAAATATCTGTATAAACTGTTTATCTCTAGCGTACGTCAGTTAGCGGAAGCTATGGATATTTTTCTTACAAATGCATCACTTCGCTTCAGAAGGCCTTTATGTGGAGTACTTTTTATGATGGATGGATGCACTTTATTTTGCTTCAAAATCTCAACCACCTTTCACTGCCATTGTAAAGCTTGGAAGAGCCAGCACATTTGTTAATACTCTGATTGTATTCATCTTAAAGAAGAAAGTCATATACACCTGGCTTGAGGGTGGGTAAATCAGGGGGTCATTTTCTTTTTTGGGTGAACTATCCCTTTAAATTAATGTGTGGATGTTACTGTTACAGTTTTCTATACGCCAGGTCTTCTACAGAATTTTCTCTTAAGAGTGTTAGTTCAGCTAAACTTTTTCCATGTTACACTCTCATCTCATTGGCACTTATAACTGGATAATTGTGCCCTTGTTGGAATGTTTGGCAATAATAACAATGTTTAAACACTCTTGTGTTATTTCTTATTTCAGATGTGTGCTTAAGTTAAATTTAATTCATATTGAGCCATATTGAATTGTGAATGTAACTGTCTTTATATTGTGAAGCTGCATTTGATGCATCAAATACACAGAATCATATCATCTCTAAGTGAGTGTGCTGATTTTCATGGCATTGGCAAAAATAAGACAACTGATGTTTTAACTTAAAGAAAACCAAAGCCGTCTTTGATACTAGGTGAGGTTGGTCAGAGCTGGCATATAGTAGTAAGGCTTTTATATGGCATTTATCTTTACACAGAATTTAGAGACACTTTAACTACTTACAGACACTTAGGAACAATATTGCTTGTGATATTATGTATATCATCTGGAAATGCTCAGGCAACAGAGTTCAATGAAATGTCCGCTCTGTGTATCTGAGAATTGAAATACGATCTTTAATGGTTTATTGACAGTATTTTACTCTTCCACTGCTCAAAGCTGAAGAAACACTTGCATTCAGTCCTGTTTGGTATGAAAAGATTTAATAAGGTCTTACTGTTTGAAAATTGCAGACTGGAAGCAGATATTCACTTCATACTATTCAGCTCTGACTTCACTGAAACTGTAACATTCAGGCCTCTGTGTTTAGACATCTCATAAATCACCCTGAATGAAACATGTATTGTAATATATTTTACTGTCTCTGACAATATATATTCCCTGTGACAGGCCAACAGATGTCTCTTCTGCGTGCTGTTCATCTTCTCACTAAAATTTCTGAAAATGATATTTAGTCATCTACAGTAAAGTAGATTCATAGTAGATTACTGTAAGGTGATTTTTTGAAAGTAATTTTCTATATCTATTTTTACTTTCAAAACCTTGGATGGATGGATAGATAGATAGATAGATAGAAATGGTCAAATGATAGATAGATAGATAGATAGATAGATAGATAGATAGAAATGGTCAGATAATAGATAGATAGATAGATAGATAGATAGATAGATAGATAGATACTGGTGATGTAATTGATAATAGGCTGTACTGCATGAGCATAAAATGGCATGTTATCTGGCGACACAGAAGCTCGAATCAATCTGTGTGTGTGTGTGTGCGTGAGAGAGAGGTGGGCTGGAAGGTCTCTGAAGGACACTGATGGAGGAGGGAGGAGCTGCCTGGGAGCTCTGGATCATCCAGCAGCGCGTGCGGGAGAGCAGGAATGACTCGGGTTAATAATACAGTGTTCATCGATCCTCATCTGTGAATCCATCCCTTCGGTTTGCGCTCCTTTTGTCTTTCTCCAACTCCGAAAGCGTCTTTCAGAAGGTAAGAACTCAACTGCTCTGAGATAGCAACGTGGATTAAAACGCTTGTTGGCGAACCGATCAGTCACGTTAAGAAAGGTAATTTCACGTTGATTTAATTCGCTCATTTATTCCCGTTGCTGAATGAAGTTACGCGCGAGTGTGTGACGTCATCGGTGCTCGGCGTTCACGCGCTGTTGTTGAACGCGTCTGTCAGTGATGTTGGGACTAAAGAGAAAACACAGAAAGCAGAAAGTTACTGCCTCATTGGTTTATAAACTGGGTTTATTGAATTGCACTTTAGTCGTATAATAGGGCTATATTCTCGATATTAGCTATATACCCGTTTGCTGTAACGTATCTAAAAAGTATTTTTATATTTATTTAAATGTTATTTGCAGTATTTATCGGCTTTTGATGTACTAATAGACAACATAAATAATACAAATTGAATTGTACAATCACAAGGAATATGTCAGTTATACAGTGTTTATGTGAGCTTTGTTGTTAGCTTGCAGCATTTCATGCATTTGCACTAATTGCCCAAAGCCACTTTTTGACTCAAAGCCAGACTTAATGTATAGATGTCACTGCATTAGATAAGAAAATTTTAATGGCATAAATAGTGGCATTTATGTGCATTTATTTATATATTAGTTTTCAAAATGAAGGCAAAGAGTAGTGTGAAGAAGTCTAGTTATGTCCGAACACTAAAAATCACATTGACAGTTGAATATAAATGCAAAATTAACTGCAAAATGGTTCAGATGAACAGTTATTAAAAATGATTTCAGATGTGAATTAACTATCAAGGTCCTTTTTGGGTCCACTTTATACTGCATGCTGTAATAAATCTTAACTTTAGGAGTTTAAAACAGTCCGTTAACGTTGTTTATTTAGCCTGTGTATCACAGGCTAATTTACTTAAAGTATTTTTACTCCCAGATGTTAAACGTCTATTCATCAGTTTAGGGGTTTTAAGAGGCGAGGACCAATGGCATTGATTCTCCTTCTACACACTTTTCAGGTTGCATTTGACCACTTCAGATTGTTAGTTTACCTAGACTAGCTCAGCATTTGCAATCTAGTTAGACTGTATAGTTATACTGGGCCTTTAAAACATGCATGTTGTTTATATGTGTAATGTTATGTTTAATCCATTACATTTATTTAACGGCTTGTCTAACCTAACATATGCATGTGTTTGATTAATACAATCATATATTTCAGATGTATTTTTTTTAATTGTCTGTACTTCAGAAGAATGCACTGCATGATCACATGGAGTCACATTCAAAAACAGAGCCATAAACCTCTGGCTGCCTTCTGCCTGACCACCGCTCCACATGTTTGAAACTAAATAAATTGACCATCTTTCAGAAATTATACTCGATAAATACAGAAATCAAATATAATTGTCTCTAAATATTAGCTCCCCAGTCTGACTTCCTGCAGTCCCATGAAGCTTGCTTTTGTGAAGTGTAAATAGAAACGTCTGCGCTTTGCCAAATCAAACTGTACATTAGATTTGAGGAAGGAGCATGAGTGCGCTTTATTAGACTGACTGTTAAGATTCAGTGATCGCGGCCAAACCTGAGGGCTTGAGGGTTGGCGCTGTGCCTCTGGGATTGGACTGCCAACTACTCTAGCTGTCTGGCAATGCTTAAAATACAGTATAATACGGGATACAATTCTGTTGTGAACCACAAGCCATATTGTGTTATTACATCTAGCAAAGGTTTAGAACTATAGGGAACAATTTGCACATTATATTTGCAGTAGTCTAAGAAGTAATTCATTAAAGACCCCCTGTGGTGAAAATTAAGTTTTTAACGTTGTTTACATGCCTATCTGGTGTTTATAATATGCTTAAACACAAACCTTGTGCAAATTCATCATTCAACACTATTGTTGAGCATTTTCTCCTTAAAACTGCCGTGTACCAAAGACAGTCTCAGAAATGTGGTTTGAAAACCGCCCCTGATTCCTGTCGTCACAAACATGTAACCAATTCTCTCAACTCGTGGAATCGCTTGGAGGCTTTTCATATAATTAACAAAGCATTTCTACCTAAGGATGTGGATTTTTTGAAGCTATCTGTCTGAGATGGCAAACAGGAACATGGTTTATCTAACTTTAGCCGCACATTATTAGCTCTTTGATAATGTTGTCAAACCAAAGGCTAATGATATCAATTACCATTATGTGCCCAGCATTGTAAAGAGTGATACATAAAGTGAATTAGCATTCTGATAGATCGACTTGTACAGGCCTGTATAATTCACTCTTCCTCTTGGGAATCAGTTTCTGGTTCAAACATGGCTGAATTCAACTAAAATATTACCACTTGTGCAGCGTATACTATTTCAGTTAGCCGAGTGAAAGTGGAGCAGTAGTGACTGAGTGGAGGCGGGACTCATTTGCATATTCATTATCTGTGTAAACGAAATGAGATAAGGGTGCAGTAGATTTATATTGAGGCCAGACGTGAAGAAATTATTTTCATTATACATTTAAATATGCCGTTTTGATTATCAAAGATGAGTTTTAAGAGTGACTGCAGGGGGACTTTAAGATTAGTTTGTGAGAATTGCATTTTTAGGGGGATTTTTGAAGAATAAAGTGTTAAAGCGTGGTCACATTAATAAAATTTATGCATGATTTCATCAGCTTAAACACTAGTGAAACACTGTTGAAATTTGCCTGCAAAATTTTGCAGAGCGACAGTAAATGTGACCATGCATGCCAGTGGGAGTATTCTATATTATTACATGGGTTCCTGCAGTAGCCCACGTGATTCTGATTGGTCAGTCATGCCATTCTGCAGTTAAATTATTTTTGCATAATGCCCGTTGGTAATTTACAGTTGTACACTGCAACCAATTTCTTAGTTCTGGTGGTGTCTTTCTTCTCATGTTATTAAATAATTTATATCCAAATTAGTATTTTTTGTCTATTTATTTGGTAAAGGACATCTAATAAGCATGATAATGTACAGCCAGCTGATCGTAATAACAAAACAACCCTCTTTAGGGTGGTATAAGGTGGGGTTTATTTTGGGATAATGACCAGCTAACTGAGATTTAGAATCAGATCAGAATTTGAATTTGTTTCAAATCTGATTCATTTAAAGGAACACTCCTTTTTTTTGGAAATAGGCTCATTTTACAACTCCTCTAGAGTTAAACAGTTGAGTTTTACCGTTTTTGAATCCATTCAGCCGATCTCCGGGTCTGGCGGTAGCACTTTTAGCTTAGCTTAGCATAGATGATTGAATCAGATTAGACCATTAGCATCTCGTTCAAAAATGACCAAAGAGTTTCGATAATTTTCCTATTTAAAGCTGGACTCTTCTCTAGTTACATCGTGTACCAAGACCGACGGAAAATGAAAAGTTGTGATTATCATACTTTCAGGCGCTGCGTCATATCATTGCGCCTGCTGCACCCATGGTACGGCAGAAAAGTTCCTTGATTATTACGCTGGAATGAGAGTATAGTTCCTAGCCATATCGGCCTAGAAAATCGCAACTTTTCATTTTCCGTCGGTCTTAGTACACGATGTAACTACAGAAGAGTAAAGCTTTAAATAGGAAAATTATCGAAACTCTTTGGTCATTTTTGAGTGAGATGCTAATGGTCTAATCCGATTCAATAATCTATGCTAAGCTAAGCTAAAAGTGCTACCACCAGACCCAGAGATCGGCTGAATGGATTCAAAAACGGTAAAACTCAACTGTTTAACTCTAGGGGAGTTGTAAAATGAGCCTATTTCCAAAAAAAGTGGAGTGTTCCTTTAAGCTCAGTTCCATTCATATGTTCACTCCACTCATATTTGCCCTCTGTTGTGTTTTTTATTTTCCCTTCACTCTTTTGACCTTGTCGATATGGAGGATCACATGAGGTTTCCTGATCTAATTGAGTTGGCTTAGTCTTCTTTTAATCCTATTCCTCAAAGCAATCCTCTCTAGATCTGTTAAGGATCTTTGGTGTGACCTTTGACCCAGTAATAGTAGTATTGCATAACGGTTCACATTTTTCTGTTATTTTATGGATCCGACAAGCAAAGGGAAATTATTTTGTCTCTGTAAAATAAACTGCATTTATATTTCATGAAGGAGCTGTTCTTGTAGAAGTTGCTTGGTTAGAGAGTTGAGGGTTTGCTGTCTTTTGCTGTTGTAAAATGTTAGAGGTTTGTTAGGAATTCTTTCCATCCGGGGTGAATTTTCCATAATCTGGGCTTTGTTGCTAGTCAGATTTGGTTTCTTGAATCTGTTGTTTAGGACTGACTGTATGAAATCGTATCAGTTCGTTCAAACAATGTAGTCAATATTTGGTTTATCTACTCCAGTTGCAATGACTAAAGACTTTCTTCTGGAACTTCTCAGAGCCGCTGTCAGTGTGGAAAGTCAGAGTTTGATTTGAGTGCATACGACACAAAGAAGAAATGGTTTCAGGTCGAGACATTCCTCATTCTAACTAATTCAGGGACAACATGAGATTAGCGTACATTAGTTCTCAGCGTGAGCTTTATGATATCATGAAGAAGCACAGCAGGATGGAGTCTGTCAGTAGCTCTTACGTCTGGGACTCAGCAGGGATTCTTTGGTTGTGTGTGCTTAAGTCCTAACATAAATAGGAAGCGTCCTATTTGCTGAAAGGGCAGAATATTAACAACTGAACAAAAACAAATCCGAGGAGATATTCTTGCAAAAATGCTTTTAGAACCTGTAAGGAATAGGCTTCTGGGGATATTTGGCAGATCTTTTTAAATGTGTTTTTAGTTTTGACTGGGCTCTTTTATATGTAAAGCATGATATTTGTAGATAAAGTTTTTTTTCTAATTCTTATTTTATATTGCACAGTTGCAACTTTATATCTCAAAATTGTGACTATAATGTGACTCATCATTTTGACATTTTTATTTCACAGTTGCAACAAATCTTTCTCATAAATCAAAATTATATAAATATAGGTAATACTTTTATTCAGCAAAGACACTTAAAGGCCTGGTTTCACAGACAGGGCTTAGACTAAACCAGGATTAGACCATAGTTCAATTAGGAGATTTAAATAATTTTTATAAAAGTGCCTTAGAGAAAAACATTACTGTTATGCATCTTGAGACAAAACAAAGGCACTGATATATTTTAAAGATCAGTCAGTGCCAGTTTCTTTCAGTTGAAACAGCTCAGACTTACATTTTAGTCTGGGACTAGGCTTAAGCCTTGTCTGTGAAACCGGGGGTAAATTGATTAAAAGTGACAGTAAATAAATACATTTATAAAAAATATTTCAATTTCAAATAAATGTTGTATTTTGAACTTTTTTTTAAATCAAAGAATCCTGAAAAATGACAATTTCTACAAAAATATTAAGCATCACAACTGTTTTCAACATTAATAACAAAAATGCATGTTTCTTGAGCAGCAAATCAGCATATTAAATGCTGAAATTTCAGCTTTGCATCACAGGAATAAATTACATTTTAAAATGTATATTAAAACAGAAAGCAGCTGTTTTAAATTGTACTAATATTTCACTATATTATTATTTTGTGCAGCAGATAAATCAAATAAATGCTGCCTTGGTGAGCATAAGAGACTTTTTTCGAAATAGTCTTTTTTTTTTTTTTTTTTTTTACTCCAAACTGGCTCTTTACAGAAGTTCATCAGGCTGTTGTGAGTTATAAATAAACCAGTCCAGAACTCGTACAATTAAATCCTGATTGCATTTCCAAAAACTCAAGTGTTTTGTAAAGCAATCTGTCTGAATACATCTCCAAAAATGAATGTTTCTGACAGTAATTACATAAAACAATGCAGTTAAATGACATCGTAATAGAAATAACTGCTTATGCAGATCTTCTTGAATAGCAAAAACATGGAAATATAATAAAATGTTCAATAACAAAGAAATAAGACACATGAGGCCCCTGAAGCCAGATGTTTTGCGGAACGTAGATGTGTCAGCCTGCATTTATTATGGAAACAATCACACAACCCTTAATTACTAGACAAGGCCTAGTAGGTTGGATGTAGTCGTCCTCATATAAGACCACAGGGTATAATGCCATGTCCATGTTTTGTGTTGTGAATTATAGTAAAAATGATTTATGTAAGGAGGCCAGACATTTACTCAGCTCCAAAGCACGGCTATAAGCAAGATTATGTCATGTCTGTGTGCTGTGTGACAATGCCAGTTGTGTTTCTGACTGAATCGCCTTGGTCTGCTAGAAAACATTTATCTGTTTTAGTCACTCATTGTAAATGGTGTTCGTTTTTATCTGGCAGCAGCGCATCTTTCAGTTCCTTTCATGAGAGTGTCGATGAATTAAACAGACTCTGTGAGAATGGGAATCAGATTAGTGATGATTTGATTTGTAGTGGTGATTAGTGATGATTTGTCACATTTGAGTCGGTTCTCTCTAGTGATTCAGTCAAACCGATTCACAAAGCCTTTGGAAGTGAAGTATTGGTGATTTATGTTATTCTATGCTATATACACACACACACACACACACATATATATGTATGTATGTATGTATATATATGTATATATGTATATGTGACCCTGGACCACAAAACCAGTCATAAGTCGCACAGGTATATTTGTAGCAATAGCCAACAATACACTGTAAAGGTCAAAATTATCGTTCTTATCGTAACTATCATTAATTATCGTAATTATCGTTAAAATTAGCATTATATTTTTCTTTTATGCCAAAGTCATTATGATATTAAGTAAAGATCATATTCCATGAAGATATTTTGTAAATTTCCTACCGGAAATATATCAAAACTTAATTTTTGATTAGTAATATGCGTTGCTAAGGACTTCATTTGGTCAACTTTAAAGGCGATTTTCTCAGTATTATGATTTTTTTGCACCCTCAGATTCTAGATTTTTGTCCTATCCTAACAAACCATACATCAATGGAAAGCTTATTTATTCAGCTTTCAGATAAATCTCAATTTTAAAAAATTGACCCTTTTGACTGGTTTTGTGGTCCAGGGTGACTATATATATAGTCACCCTGGACCACAAAACCAGTCTTAAGTCACTGGGGTATATTTGTAGCAATAGCCAAAAATATATTGTATGGGTCAGAATTATCCATTTTTCTTTTATGCCAAAAATCATTAGGATATTAAGTAAAGATCATGTTCCATGAAGGTATTTTGTAAGTTTCCTACCGTAAATATATCAAAACTTAATTTTTGATTAGTAATATGCATTGCTAAGAACTTCATCTGGACAACTTTAAAGGCAGTTTTCTCAGTATTTTGATTTTTTGCACCCTCAGATTCCAGATTTTCAAATAGTTGTATCTCGGCCAAATATTGTCCGATCCTAACAAACCATACATCAATGGAAAGCTTATTTATTCAGCTTTCAGCTGATGTATAAATCTCAATTTCGAAAAATTGACACTTATGACTGGTTTTGTGGTCCAGGGTCACATATATATGTATATTGTTTATGTTACACAATGTGACCTTGTAAATTACCCCTAGGGGACAAATAAAGTGTTTGAATTGAATATATATTATATTTTCATGTATTTTTTTTTTTCAGATGTCTATAGAAACAGTATGCACTGAATGAACCAAACATGCTTGTTGTTCGCATTTCAGGAAAAGTGGTGTTTTATAAACCACAGATGCAAACCCTCTTTAACAAGAAAGTATAACTATGCAAAGTACATGAATGCAAATCCTGGACGGCAGAAAAGTTGCAGTGTGTGTCTCACCGCTGCTGTGACATTCACTCGTAAATTTGCATGATGAATCTCTTAGCATTTGAATAGCACATCATTCCTGCATGCATCCCCTCTCTTTTACAGTAGGTAAATTATTAACAATAAAACATTATAAATATTGTCTTGTGAAACAGAATGTCATTTTTACACAATGCATATTTTTTAAATATTTTATTTTTATACAACCCATAGGTATTCCTGTAGCTCAAACAGGGAATGCATAAATTGATTTTAAAAATTGTATAGCTTGATTGCAGTTTATGTTGCTTTTAATAAAAGAGTCTGCCAGAAGCATAAGTGTGAGATACGAAATGTAAATTTGAATGTAAAATCCTAAACATACAAGATACGAAATGAAAGCATTGCTAAAATATACAGTGTTATTTTATTGCACTGGCTCCTTCTTCTTTTTTCACTTAGACGGAGTTGATAGATCATATGTAAGGCATCTCGTTGGTTGCCCTGGTAACTGTGGAGATGAGCGGGAAGGTGTGAAAGTGCAGGAATACGGGTGTTGTTCCTTTGTCTTCCATCAGATCTCAAGATCTGCTCCTTCACTGAGAACATCAGGCAGGAATTCTCTAAAAACAGGGTTGTGAGGAACTGCTTTAAAAAGCCTTTATAGCCATTTTTTAGTTCTTATGAGCTCCAGAAATAGTTGGAGTGATACATTTTTGATCTTTTCTTATATTTCTTGGGAAGCATACTGAGTGAGGAGTAAATACAAGCTAAAGTAAGTTTCTCTCTTGGATATATATTGTAATGACAGGCTGTGATGTGTCAGGATTGCCCAGATTACATGTTGTAGTTCCAGATTTATGTGGGATTGTGGTAGATTATGCGCACTAGTAGCTGTATCATGTGGTTTTAATGGGAAATAAGATGGCTTGAATCCATGTTAATGAGAAATACTGTTACAGTACTTGTGCAGTGACTTTTCCTGCCCCCATAATCCAGTGGGTTTAGCATAATACTGATGCTGTTTACACCAGCCAGCAAATCAGATTACAAGAGAGATCTTGAAAACGGATGAGTTCAGAAATGTGTGTTTGATTACGCTGCCGACGATACTGAACTGTTGCTTGCAGTTTTTTTAGTCTTCACTCACTTTAGTCTTTCCTCTGTGCTGTTATTTTATGGAAATTCTGTGCATTTCCATAAAAGCTTTGTTTGTCATCTTGCCTAACATCTCCTTGCATCTCTTGCAGGTTCTGGTGCGGTGAAGAATGCAGAGAGGAGGTGTTTTCATACGATGCAGTAAAACCAAAACATAATCTATCATAATCACTGAAGAGTAAAGAGGATTTTGATTTGCAAAGAGAGACAAAGGAAGTGACAATGGGGCGAAAGAAGATCCAGATTACTCGCATCATGGATGAGAGAAACAGACAGGTGAGATGAAGATGTCTGCTTCATGAATCCAGAATAAAACTGTAGTAAAAAAAAATAAATAAAATAAGTTGGGTGCTCTCCAAGTCTGCTACTAGATGTTAAAGATAAATGTGCATTTAATTGTAATTTGTGGAAAAAAAAAAAATCAAATATATACACTACAGTTCAAAATTGTGTTTAAACTCTTATTCAGCAAGAATGCATTAAATTGACCAAATATGACAGTAAAAGCATTTATTATGTTACAAGAGTTTTTTTCAAATATTATAATTATTATTTTAAAAATGTATCACGGTTTCCACAAAAAACATTAAGCAGCACAACTGTTTTCAACATTGATATTAATAAGAAATGTTTCTTGACTGATTTCTGAAGGATCATGTGACACTGAAGACGAAAATCAGCTTTGCCATCACAGGAATAAATTAGATTTCAAAATATACTATAATATAAAACATTCATTATAAATTGTAATGATATATCATAATATTACTGTTTTTATTGTATTTTTGATCAAAATATTGCAGCCTTGGTGAGCATAAGAGACTTCTTTATCTTTAAAAATCATTTAAAAACCTTACTTTGTGAACTGTGGTGTATTTTTGCACATAAATCAGCCATCAGCCACACCAGTCTCTAGATATCAGCATTAACTAGTATGAAATAGTATAAAACTAGTTCTTACTCAGGTTCCATTTTTTTAATAACCAAGTTAAAACAAACATGACTTTGCAATTGATTCACGAGCAGGTAACTATTGTAAACTGCATTTTTTTTTTTGAAGGAACTGGTCAAAAACTTACTTAGACTTAGACACAAACATTTAAGTTGTAAGTTTGAAGTGATTCAGTGACTTATTCAATGACTCAATTGGAGCGTTTCTGCACTGAACCACAGTTAGTTTTGTAGTGCTTCCTTTAAAGGGTTAAAAATGGAATTGTTAAGCAATCAGAATAATTAAAATCCTTTTGATTCTAATCTATAATCAACAGCATCTGTAATCATTGAATACAAAGTTTTATGAAAAAACGTTGACGAAGATTTCTTATAATTCAGCTTTGTAGACCATTGGAGCAGGGGGGATGTCCCACACCTTCATTCCTAACATACATTGATTTATATCTGTTCAAATGTTCGCTCAGGAGCGCCCTGTGTCTCTTAAGCGTGTTTAATGAATGTACAGGTCAGACTCGGGGTCTGTCGTGGTGGGACCGGGGTGACCCTCCTCCATGCGTCTGCACACAGGAGCTCTTGTCTGGGTTCCTCAGCGGGCTGCAGTCCCTGTGGTGTGGTCGCAGTAATTAGAGCAGTTCAGGGCTCCACATCTCTCATTAGGACACTGGTCAGTCTGAGTTCTTGTACAGTGTCTCTCTCTGCCCCTGACGGCCATCACTCACAGCAAAACCACAGGGACAGGCCTGAATTTACCCAGTCTGCACTGGAATCTAAATTTGAAATAGCAACCCGCACCACAAACCCTATCTAGTCTGGGCGCTCTTGTTCAGCAGAGTATTTTTGGTACACACAGTGTTTTTGATCAGTGATTTACACTGAAGGTTTTTAGTCAGTGACATACATATGTAGAAATAGGTTCCTGTGTACATGAATAATTCCTCTGTACTGTATGTTGTTAGGTTGGTGTTAGTTTATAGTTGAAAGCCTTGATATATTTTAAGTGATAGCATGATGTAAGAAGCCCAGTGACTTTGTTAGCATTATCATTAGAAAAAACATTTGCTATTAACATATTTTTTAATGTTTTAATTTTACGTTGACCAAGGTAATAGTAAAACAGTAAGACAGTAATATTGTGAAATATTAATACAGTTTAAAATAACTGTTTGCTATTTGAATATATTTGAATATGTAATTTATTCTTGTGATGCAAAGTTGAATTTTTTAGCATCATTACAGTCTTCAGTGTCACATGACCCTTCAGAAATCATTCTGATTTGCTGTTTTATTATTATTAATGTTGAAAACAGTTGCGTTGCTTAATATTTTTTTGTGGAAACTGATTTTTCAGGAATCTTTAATGAATAGTACGTTCAAAAGAACAGCATTTATTATCAATAGAAATCATTTGTAACATTATGAATGTCTTTATAGTGTCACTTTTGTCAATTTAATGTGTCTTTGCTGAAGAAAAGTATTGATTTCTTTCAAAAATTTTACATGACCGCAAACTTTGAAATGGTACTGTACATGATAGTACATCAGATGGTAATTGCATGGTATATATGCCATCTGAGTACTGTATTTATATACAATACTAGAGTATATATATTGTACTCCAAAGTGTAAATAACATAGCATTAGAACCATGTCCAGAAAAAAATGGTATTATCATACTTCACTTATTAAAACAATTACCATTATTGTACCATAGTGTTCCTGGAAGTACCATGGAGTACCATGTAAAAAAAAAAATGGTACCATGGTACATTTTCATGGTATTATTTTCATAGGATACTATCAATGTACATTTGTACTGCCAGTTTGTTTGAAATAGTTTTTTTTGTTATCCAAAGGCACTAATCAGTCCTCTGTAAGAGTCTCTGGAACGCTGATTTCTAATGTGATTTTACACTGTGACATTGACAACAAACATGGAAAGAGTTTGTTCTCAGTGTTTCATGTACTGCTGTAAGAATTTGGCCCTCAGCTGTGAAGTGGCAGCAAGCTTGAGATTCCTCAGGGAGGGTGATAATTGGCAGGAAACATGAGATGATCTGGCAACCTTGACAGCTGGGTCCCATCAGACAGTCATGAAGAATGACTTCTTCCGATACTATTAATGAGCATACACTCAGAAAAAAAAATTGTTCACTACCATAGTAGTTTCTGTAAGACTTGGAGTTTTGAAATTTTGTTATTACATCCATAATTTGTTTCCATAATCTAGCTTTTGTTTGGACGTATCTTTTGGTTTGGTCAAAACCAATTATAACCAAATCAGTCAACAGTGAACAGATCTTGATCAAGTTATTTGAACTCCTTATTTGATATCTATGACCACAAGGATAACATTTCTAACCTTTTTAATATTTCTCTTGTCATTTTCCTAGGTGACGTTCACAAAGAGGAAGTTTGGTCTGATGAAGAAAGCGTATGAGCTCAGTGTTCTGTGTGACTGTGAAATAGCCCTGATTATCTTCAACCGCAACAATAAGCTCTTCCAGTACGCCAGCACAGACATGGACAAGGTCTTGCTCAAGTACACAGAATACAACGAACCTCACGAGAGCAGAACCAACTCGGACATTGTAGAAGTAAGTGGCTACACACTTCAGCGTGTGAAGTTCAAAAGCAGAATAAAATCTCAATTTGTTGTAATATAATTACTAGTATTAAACTGACTGGTTTTAATGTGCTCCCATGTATATTTAAATCACAGATATCTCTTATGACGTTTCACTGTAGTGATCTTGATTCATTCTGAACCTTATGACCTATATCTGATCTCACAGAACGGCCTTTAACAGATTACACTAATGCATGTAGTAGCAGTAGCATCTGGAGATGCGGGCTGCTTTTACTGTTGCTGTAATACAGTTAGCAAACAGTTGGGCCGCATTTCAAGCATGCAGGCTGAAGTAATTATAGATCACTGTCTTCAGTGAGGCATGTGCTCAAATTACATCTTCATTTTCACATGCATTTGCTCTATTTACAATTAACGTGATGCTAGCCAAAGTTATTCTGTGCTTTTCCTTTTTTTAAAGTTTTTATAAGCAATTGTCATCTGTGTTCACATTTATTCACGGATGCTTTCACCACCTGTCAGAAGTTTGGATTATGATTTATTAATACTTTTGAAAGATGTCTCTTATGCTCACAAAGGCTGCATTTATTTGGTCAAAAATACAGTAAAACAGTAATATTGTGAAATATATGAAAATAATTATTTTCTGTGGGAGGGCATTTCTGGCACAGGATAAAAAAATGTAATTGTGATTTTTCTTCTTTTTTTTTTTTCCACAATTCTGACTTTTTTCCTCGCAATTCTGAGAAGAAAAGTCTGAAGTGTGAAATGTAAACTCACAATTGCGAGAGTCAGAAAGTCAGAATTGTGGTATAAAAAGTCGCAGTTACCTTTTATTATTTTGTATTCCATAGCAGAAGCAAAAAAAAATGAATTGTGAGATGTAAACTCAGAATTCTGAGAAAAAAAGTCATAATTGCAAAATATAAACTCAGAATTCTTAGATAAAATCTCAGAATTGCGAAATGTAAACTCGGAATTACTAGAAAAAATCATATCTTGCAGTTCTGAGTTTATATCTCACAATTCTTACTTTTTTCTCAGAATTGCGAGAAAAGTCAGAATTGTGAGCTAAAAAGTTGCATCCTGTTTTATTTTTTTAATTCACTGGCAGAAATGGTCTTCCATAGTTTTCTATTTGAATATATTTTAAAATGTGATACATTCCTGTGATGCAGTGCTGAATTTTCAGCATCATTACTCCAGTCTTCTATATCACATGATCCTTCAGAAATCATTCTAATATGCTGATTTGCTGCTCAGCTTACATATTGTTCTCAAAAAAAACTTTTGGCCAAAAATGCAATTTTTTGTATGTGCAGTATTTGTTTGCAGTTAGCAATGAGACTTTCTGTCGAGATACCAGCTTTAAAGTGAATGCGTGTTCAGCGTCTAGCTATCTGTAGTGCTGAAGTGCTGAAGTCATGTGAGCAGATTTTCTGTGAGTGGTGCTAATTGGTTGTAGCTAAAAATAAGGATCCAGTCTTATCCAACATTCATACTGAGGAAACCTGAGATACTATCAGTCAAGGACGTGGCTTTCTTGGCGAGCGCTGCTCTCTTTAGCCTCCATGAATCACAAATCGCTTACGTGTACCAGAAATGCATTACTGAATCAGAATTTTGTGTGCTGCTCTCACATTAGCGTACACACTTACTACTGAGGTTGTGTTTTACAGTATATTAGCATGCCATATAGCCTATAGGAACTTTGAGCTTAGTTGCCACTTTAATTTGATATTCAGTTATAATATGCATCCAAATAGAAATTATTTTAAAGATTGATAAGGAGGGTTATCTAAGAAAATTAATAAACCTGCCCCTAAGTTACAAATAATTATACTTCAGTGTTAGAGGAATAGTTCACCCAAAAATGACAATTTGCTGAAAATGTCCTCACCCTCAGGCCATCCAAGATGTAGATGAGTTTGTTTCTTCATCAGGACAGATTTGGAGAAATTTAGCATTACATCACTTGCTCACTAGTGGATCCTCTGCAGTGAATGGGTGCCGTCAGAATGAGAGTCCAAACAGCTGATAAAAACATCACAATAATCCACAAGTAATCCACACCACTCCAGTCCATCGATTAACATCTTGTGAAGCTGTGTGTTTGTAAGAAACAAATTCACTGTTAAGACGTCTTCAGCGTTAAACTAGTGCTTCGGCAAAAATACGAGTCCATAATCCATAATATTGCTTTCGCCAGTGAAAAAGATGTCTCATCTGAATCAGGAGAGAAAAATGCAAAGATCAAGTTACAAGTGAAAACAGTCCAAAACGTTTATAAACAAATATGTTGGTGGGTTTTTATGTAAGAGAACAACAAGGGATGGATTTTGTCACTGGAGGAAGCGTTATTATGGATTATGGACCCTGGTATTTTGACCAGAAACAACGGTCTGCAGTGGTTTGAAATAACTTAATGATGAATTTGTTTCTTACAAACACAGCTTTTCTCTTCACAAGACATTAATTGACAGACTTGAGTGGTGTGGATTACTTGTGGATTATTGTGAGGGTTTTTTTTAGCTGTTTGGACTCATTCTGACGGCACCCATTCACTGCAGAGGATCCATTGGTAAATTTTCATTTTTTGGCAAACTATTCCATTAAGAGAAATGCAAATGTCCAGTTGCAAAGAAAACATTTAAATGCAATCTCTTCCTCAAGACAGATTGGAATGAGATTAAATGGAGATTTTTGCTTTAGCCGACTGCTTCTCATACAGTATGTGTCTCCTCTACAGTTTCTGAAGCGATTTAGTTGAGATTTGTAAAAGAATATAGTGTCATTTTTGTATTTTTGTGTTTTATTGGAGATCGGCCATAGCGGACCATTTCGCATTGATTACTGAATGACTATACCTAGGAAATTGGTCATAAAGTGCATTAACTTCTTCAGCCTGGACGTCCTGGAGCTGATGATGATGATTAGAGTAGGGCAGATCCTGTCACATTAGTCAAAATCTTCACTGCATATCTTTTTGGTTTTGATTTCCGTATTATTAGCATCTAGATTTGTTTTCCAGATTAATAGAGAGTCAGAACCTCCTAGCTGAACTCTTCAACCTCTATCTGAGTCATAAGTGTAATATAAGGCCCAGTTATAAGATTAAAGCACTGAGTTACAGCATTACAGACGCCTGAGGATGAAATAAGCTTCTGATTTCCATTCACTCTCATAAGGGCTCTTAAACCGCTGCAAGAGGTTTAAGAATTTGGCCCGCTGTTAACACTGTGATATTCAGTAATAGGTAGGAAAATATTCTGAATGGATATAAGACCTTGATGACATTTGCCAAAATGAGCAGTATGTAACCGAGTTAAATGTATGCAATATTGCATCCCATAATGCAATGTACTCAACCTGACTTTCCATTTCCAGTGTGATAAGAGATCATAACTGGATGGCAATTGTTAAATTAAACATTCAATATGATGAGGTCACATGACAACAATATAAAACTCTATTATTAGAAACATAATAATGCCTACTTTTTTACTTCCTATTTAAAAAAAAAAAAAAATACAAGGTAGTATACAGTGTAGCTGAATAATATATTTTGTATTTGGTTTATAGTTAATCTCTTATGTATCATGCTCATTTGATGCTGTTCCAATATTATGTCTGCAGTGTGCACTCCATCCATTTATAGTAAAAGGTATTTTCCAAGAAGAAGAATTTGCATTTGTGTATTACTATCAGACTGGCCTTATGTTTGTGTATTTTTGCATATAGACATTGAAAATCATAGTGAATGTTAGAGTAATGCCATCACACTGTTCTTCTTTGCTGCTCCTTACAGGTGCTGAACAAGAAGGAACAAAGAGGTTGTGACAGCCCAGATCCAGAAGCTTCATATGTCCTCACGCCTCACACGGAGGAGAAGTATCAAAAGATTAATGAAGAGTTTGACAATATGATGAGAAATCACAAACTTGTAAGCAAAGTGTGATGCATGTTTTATATCTTGGCATCCCTGTGACACTACACTACTGTTCAAACCGTGTTCTCATCACACCACCACCACCAAACTACAAAGCAACACCTTTAAAACCACTCTTTACAACCACTTTAGCACCCACAGCACAGTACCCACTTATACGGTAAAAACAGCCAAAACACCTTAGCAGCCGCATTGCAGTATTCTTGCAACCATCAAGAACTCTAGCATTTGCACAGGTAACCACTACTAATCAGTGCTGGGTAGTAACTGATTACATGTAATCTTGATTATGTAATCAGATTCCAAATATTAAGTCCTTGTAATTAGGTTATATTACATTTAAAAAAATTCTCATTATCAGATTACAGTTATGGCAGTAAATTATTCATAATTTGATTCACCCTGTTCTTATTTCTTTCTTTAATTTTTTTTTTTATATATGAACCTACCACTTATATCATATGCATGAGACTAATTATGCAAAGTAACTAAACACTGCTGAGCATAGCTGTGAACTACTATATCTTCATCATATTCAGCTGACTTTCACTAATTATTAATATTGGAAGTCTGGACAAAAATATTTCAAACTTGGAAGACTTTGGCCATGTAATGTCATGTTTTCATGTTTATTAATGTTTGTTCATATAATGTAGGGATTCCCAAGGTTTTTTATGATTTCATTAATTATTAGCTTTTCATTAACACTCAGTTTGGGAAACCCTGCTGTAATATAATGTTCAATGGTTTTCTTGATATTGATAACCAGAAATTAAATATATTTTCTTTATGTTTTTTTTATATAAGTATGATACACAATAATCACATTCAAGTCTTAGTGACAAACAAGTTGGGTCAAAAGTAATTTAAAAGGAATCAAAAAGTAGTCAGACTGCATTACCTAATATGTGTAATCCAGATTATGTTATAATTTTTGTAATGTAATTTGTAATCAGTAACGCACTACAATTTTTAAGTAATCTACCCAGCACTGCTACTAATCTAACCTGTCCCTTCACATCTCTCTCACATCTTCTTCTCTGTCTCCATCAGCCAGCTGCTGTGGGTCAGCAGAGTTACTCGATACCGCTGACTTTGCCCGTCACCAACCCAACCACGCTGTCCTACAGCACAGACAGCTCTCTGGACACCCCAGTATCCCTCAGCGGGACGAACATGCTGTCTCTGTCCTCCAGCAGCCTCCAGAGCAACAACAGCACTGCTGTCATGGGTCAGTATCTACTGCACATCATTACCATCATTTTTTGAATGCAATATCATCATGATATGGTTTCCTGGACATGATACATGATAATGCTGTGCTGTACAATAGTAATTCCATGTTATGTTTTGAGGTAGCTTGGAATTCCATGTAAATACAGTGGTTGATATGATAATCATTCATTTCCATGGTATCAAAATATTATGGTATTGCCATTGCTTTGGTTCAGTCAGATCAGTCATACATCCAGTTGTTCCAAACCTGTAGAAATTAGCTTTAGCTCTTGGACACAAAAGAAGATATTTTGAAGAATGTTGGTTGACGGTAGCCATTGACTTCCATGGTATTTTTTTCCATACTGTGGAAGTCAATGGCTACCATCAACTGTTTGGTTACAGACATTCTTCAAAATATCTTCTTTTGTGTCCAACAGCTGAAAGAAATTAATTCAGGTTTGAAAAAACTTGAAGGTGAGTAAATGAAGACAGAATTTTTATTTTTGGGTGAAGTGTCACTTTTATCAGTCATATGAGGGTCTTGTTTGTTTGATTAATTTTCATATGTTCTGATGGCATGCCAGGTTCCTCAGACGTCACTCTTCCAAACGGTGTGCACTCCAGTCATGTGGGTAGGTACTTCCTTATTTGGGTAACTTATACAATGTGCCCGAATGTAATGATTAAGTTTCTCTAAGGTGTCAGTCTGTTTAAAGAACAAACATTAAACATGTGATTTACTCCCTGCATGCTGTGCAGTTCTACTTACATGAGAGATAAAATTACAAACCATTCACAAATCAGGTGAATGTTTTTAAAGAGCTGGATGTGTATATCATTTACAGTAATTTACTGTGTTTTGGGCATGAAGCCATCAAGTTTTCACTATACTGTACTGCACTTATATATGTTGCACATAAAAGAAAGTAGCTGAGAATGTGGCAGATCCTGTATGTGTGTTTATACAGTCTGTCCGTGTGTGTTAATCACTAATGTTGATTGGTGTGGGCAGGATGCAAGGTCATGACCTCATGCAGGGCAAGCTGATCTTTTTATTCACCACTAGTCTTTTCTGCATTCCTGATTTGTCTGTAAATGAAATGCTCCAGGTTAAAGACAAGTGAAGCTCAGTATCTTATATAGAGCTCTGTAGGCCTATATGCTGTCATTTACTATAGAATATAATTTAGATGTTTCTCGGTTAAAAAACTTGAGAATGTGTTTAAATGGTTTAAAGTCAGAAATTATATACAAATGAAATTGTATATAATTGACAAAAAAAGACAAAATGAAAATTTAATACACAGCCATTTAAAAGTTTGGGGTCAGTTTTTTTTTTTTTTTTTTTTTGGAAGAATTTAATACTTTTCTTCAGTAAGGACACATTAAATTGATAATTTGAAGTGACAGCAAAGACATTTAAAAGGTTATAAAAGATGGTGTAATAATATTTCACAATATTACTGTTTTTATGGTAGTTTTGATCAAATCAATGTCGCCATGATGAACAAAAGAGACTCCTTCAAAGATTCAAAGAACATTAAAAAATCTTACTGTCACCAAACTTTAAAAAGGAACTGTACATGCCAATAATATTTTTCAGTTTTTAAATTTATTTTGTCATCATTGATCCTGTGCCCACCCAAGGTTTACGTTTTTGACAACATTAGTGCACAGTTTTAATCTATACCTCAGCCAGATTGTATTAATATCCCTTTTTGCTGTGCCTTGGTGGTTCAGAAGGAAACAGTAGGGGAAGAGTCGTTTCTGCAAAATCTCAAGCGTCGTCTACATTGGGCCGCAAACCTGATCTCAGAGTGCTCATTCCTCCTGTGTGCAAGGGCACTACTTCTTCACTGGTGAGAGTTTCTACAGATCTGTAATATGTCAGTGAAACATCCTGAAATCATTAGACAAAGAGAAAGTATTGACCTGTCTGAGACTGTCCTTATTTAAATCTATTTCTTGCAAGCCGCCAGAGGAAGGAGAGGCGCATTTGGTAAGGGCAATTTGATAAAGTTTTATTCAGAAAAGCTTTGAAAAAGTGACTCATTAACTAGGTCATAAAAAATGTAAGAAAATCTGTGATATATTTAACAGTTACATGCTATGAGGCCATCTAGTGGTTCAATGAAACATCACAGTCAAAGTTTACACTGAAACCTTCATAAACTGCTCAGTTTATGGTTAACTTAAAACAATATAATTTTAACTGAAAACCTAGTCCCAAAGATTATTTAGACAATTAGGAAATATGAATATATTTTGTTGTATTTTATTTTTTGCTTTGCTTTGTTCTGTTTTTTTTTTTTTTTTTTTTTTGTTTGTTTGTTGTTCTGTTCTGTTCTTTTATTTTCTTTTGTTTTATTTTTGTTTCACTTTGTTCTGTTTCCTTTCTTTTTTTGTTTTTGTTTTGTTCTGTTCTGTTCTGTTTTGTTTTTGTTTTTGTTCCGTTCTTTTATTTAATTTAATACAGTTTTTTTTATTTGCTTTGTTCTGTTTTACTTTGTTTTGTGTTCTATTCTGTTCCATTATGTTTATTTTATTTTATTATTTTGTTTTGTTCTGTTTTGTTTTTCATTTAATATAGTGTCATTTAGTTATTTTAAGTGTGGTTGAAGTTGCCCAAATTTGTTGGTGTTATGTTAGCTGATTAGTGGCACTTATTCATAATATCAGCTCCAACTCTGCATTATTTTGCAAAGTAACGTATGTTAGTCTGCTTACTGTGATAGTGCAGTATGATGTACCAACACCGATGGTGGTTAACAGAAAATATTCAAAGGATTTCATTTTTGAGTAAAATATGAAAATGAATGAATATAATTTTTTTTATATATAATTTTACTGTTATCTGTTTTCCGCCACACAAATCAACCACTGTTGTTTGCACCATGTTCTTTGTTTATTTAAACCTTAGAGAATAGACAACTCTCAGTCCAGCCAATCACTGACCACACCCGTGGTATCCGTGGCAACCCCCAGTCTACATCCCCAGGGTCTTGTGTACTCAGCCATGACATCATCGTTCACTACAGGTATATAATTGAGCCACGCATAATAAATCATCTAATAATACTAGTTTCTGGACCTCATGACACTGGCGAATGACTATTTTACTATTTAACTCTTTCACTTCTTACAGAGTTTGCCTTGAGCAGTACAGAGCCCAGTTCTTTACACAGCTTCAGTTCACCAGACGCTGTCACATCAGGAACAGGGTCTTCATGGAAATACAGTCATCATGGACAGCCAGGCTTCGGTGCTCAGAGGTGAGGATGTGGGATTGAGGTGTGATGCCACATTATGGCATCCATTTCCTTCATTTAACCTATTAGTGTTACCCCCGGTTTCACAGACAAGGCTTAAACCTAGTCCTAGACTAAAATGTTAATCTGAGCTGTTTCAACTGAAAGAAACTTGCATTGACTGATCTTAAAACATATCAGTGCCTTTGTTTGTCTCAAGATGCACACCAGTAATGTTTTTTCTAAGGCATGTTTATAAAAATTACTTAAATGTCCTAATTGTACTATGGCCTAATCCTGGTTTAGGCTAAGCCCTGTCTATGAAACCGGGCCTTAAAGTGATAAAACACAGAAAGATTTTATACCTAATTTGAAATGTACTTTACACTTTACAACAAAAGTTGTTTCAAAAGTGGAATAAATTACTGGTACATACTGGTCAAGGGTCCAGCTAAACGTTATACCAGTTTGAGTTGTTTATTTGGTTCAAAAGGATCTAGCACAACTAAAAATGCACTAGAACCCCACCCCCCAACAAAATGAGAAGTTTGTTTCAGGGGCATTTACATTTATTATTTTTTTTGTTAACATTTTATTCTTTATGAATCATGCACAATCAGACCAGTAATGTGTGTTTAAAAAATATGAGATCAATTTTGATTCCATGTTGACTTAGGTTGAAAAGGTTTAGGATTGTTGCAATATTTTTTTTTTTTTTTTTTTTTTGGAAGTCTCTTATGCTCATCAAGGCTGCATTTATTTGAATAAATAAATAAAATATACAAAAATATAGTAAAAATTGTACTACTTTGAAATATGATAATTTAAACTAACTGTTTTCTATTGTAATAGATTTTAAAATGTAATTTATTTCTGTGATGCAAAGCTGAATTTTCAGCATCATTTCAGTGTCACATGATTCTTCAGAAATTATTATAATATGCTGATTTGCTGCTCAAGAAACATTTCTTATTATCAATATTGAAAACAGTTGTTCTGCATACTATTTTTGTGGAAACTGGGTTATTTGATCAATAAAAAGTTCAAAAGAACAGCAATTGAAATCTTTTGTAACATAATAAACGTCTTTATTTTCATTTTATTTAAACAATCAGTTTATACCATCTTGGTTAAATAAAATTATTAATTTCTTTAAAAAAAATAAAAAAAATCTTACTGACCCCCAAGTTTTTGAACATTTTGTAAATAACATACTAATATCATCCTTGTTCTCTCCAGAACCACACAACCTCAAATTCAGGCTTCTGACTCCACCAACTCCATCAGCATCAAATCAGAGCCCATCTCTCCTCCCAGAGAGCGTGTCGGTCACTCGCTGTACCCCACCATCCACACCAGGCCTCGGCCCAGCTCCGGACAAGAAGTGGGCCGCTCTCCTGCTGACAGCTTCAGTTCTTCTGGTAGTTCATATGAAGGAAGCGACCGTGAGGACCAGCGGCTGGACTCTCACCCAGGCACCGCGACATCAGGACAAAGATCATCACCAGATCCCTCAGTCAAACGCATGCGCACAGACAGCTGGGTAACTTAGGAAGTCTTTTTAAAGTCACATTTCAGATATGCAGACTGCTGTTGTGCAACAAACACAAAGTGCTGCTTTAGAAGTGTGAAGAGGTGTCTCTGAAAGGGAAATACAAAGACAGTTATTGTAAATGAGTGCGTTCCATTGTGTTGTGTTGTTATAGGATTTTTTTTATATTGTTAAAAATCTAAGTTATGAAGTGTATGACACTGTTTTGTCAATAGAGGGTTAGCTTTGCTGCATTATTTGCAGCATATTATTTTTTGCAAGCCAAATGTGTTATTTTATCTTTTGCATTAACAATCAAAACCATATAAATATTGATATGGATTTATTATTGCTGTTGTTTAGTGTATGAGTTTGATGCCCTAGTGATCAATTTTTAAAATTTAACATTTTTGTGCTATGGGGAAGAAAAAAAACAAAATATGATTTAAAAAGTTTGAAATGGCAAACTTAAAATCTTCCGTGGAGTGCTTAATTGTCTGTCAAGTTTTAAATGAACCTCAGGTATCTGCATTTCAATCATCAACTGGCAGCCAAATGACACTTTCAGTTCTTTCAAGGTTTGTGGAGAACAGATGATAAAATGGCCCAAAATTGATTGATTAATTTGAATTATTAATGTAACCACCTAGCAACGTCTTCATGGGTGATCCCTCTATAAGAGAAGACACTATAAACATGTCATATTCACAAATAATTTGCAAAAAAATGATACAATGTAAATACTGTTACTTTAAAATACCTGATAACACAAGCATTTTAAAAATATATAAAAAGTATTTAAATGTCTTTATAGTGTTTTTTTATTCTTTATTCTGATTCTGCTGAATGTGATGGGAACAGTCGAGCTTTATAGCCATTTACCTGTTGTTTTGTGAACATTAAAATCACTGTCTCCAAAGAGACGCTTAGGTATTTTGCTGCTAATACCAGGTTTTATTTGACAGCTGTTCCTCTTCACTGACACAGTGTGTTTGTTAGGCCAGTGTCTTCAAAATCTTCCTTCATGCCATATAAAATCATTTTTCACCGATGCCAATGCAATCTATGGAACTCTGTTAGATGTCTCAGTTTGTTCTCAAATCAATCTGACCCCTTTATTGTTTGTTCACCATGATAAATGGCAATAAACATATTACTCACTTCTGTTGCTGTCTGCTTTAGAGATATGTAAGGTTTCGTCTTTATAATAATTAACTAGGTCATTCACGTCTGTAGAAGGCTGTTTATGGTTTTTCACAGGATGTGAATTCTTTGATGATGTTTGAGGTTTTTTCCTCATCACCGCAGAAGTGTACAGAGTTGACATTGTTCCCACAGTTTTCTCATTTGTTTTGCACTGAACACTACTGGAAAGTTGTGTTTACAACCATAGCTTCACTAGTTTTAAATTTAATCAAAGGGATTTTCTAGAGTGATTTGCATTATGCTTTTCAATTCATTTCTGCAAAAAATGCAGCATAATGCTTCGAGTTACATTTTAAAGTCATTCTGCACTCTATTGCATCAGTAGTTGCAAAGAAGATAGAGTAAAACATATTTAGCTGATTCAAGAGGTGTTACATCTGATCAATCTGTGGTGCCCCAAAATATGATAATATATAATATACAATATTATAATCCCTGCAACTTTACGGCAGGGCCGTAACCACCATAGACATTGAGGGGGACAAGTCCCCCCCAATATTTGAAATTCTTGCACTGTATATACATATATTTGTCCCCCCCCCCCAATGTTCAAGACATGGTTACAGCCTTGCCTTACGGTTACTTGATCTTTTTAACCACAAGGTGGTTACTATGAATTATTAGTGCATCAAAACAAACTAAACTGAATTTATTCATTCAGTAGCCTATTTATTCTCACTTGAGACCGTTTTCGATTGCAGATTGAATTTGAGCATATTTGTCATTCTCATAACGTCCAGACAGATTTCATGCACAGCGGAAAGAAAACACGTAAAGAGTTTGTTTATATCCCAGTTCATGATAACGTTATCTCACAACTGGAAAAGATTTATAGCATCAGGACTGTTATGAGAAACTCTAATAAATCACAATCTGATCCATGTGACTGACAGTGACAGATTACAACAACCTTGTTTTATATGGGCCACAGAATGACCCCGTTGGGCTACAAACATCAGTTTCTCGTGGGACAGTGAGTGTTTTTCTCCAGGGGGCGCTTTGGTGGCTCAGAACGCAGATTTCTCCATTGAGCTCCATTCAAAACTCAATAGCATTTTTATATTTTTTCGAGACGTTTATACACTAAAAAGTATAATCGTTTCAATTTTGGTTTAAATTCTTACTTGTTTCACAAATGAAAACGCATCCCGTAAATCTTTATTAAACGATTTAGCTAGTTATCTTAAACATCGCTGATTGGTCCATCCTTACCAGCGCTGAGAAAAGTAACGGGTGTCACGTGATAGCGCTGTCTGTGTAATAGTTTAGCAGCGGTATAAACATTAAATGTAAAACTTAAATAATGGCACTGAGAAACACTAATATCGATGAAACGGACAATTGATATTTAAATAAACAGATCTATTTTTTGGACCCAGCCTACCTGACCAATTATGGACAGCTTCCGGGCCAGTAATATCTGATAGAATGAATCATGCTAACCGCCTTTCTACTCACTTGTTATATTTCGGCAGCTCATCAGTGAAGTCTTGCTGTATTACTCATGTCACTTAGTAGGAAGTTAGTGAAAGCACTGCTGTGAGCACATGAGATGTTTGGTTTGGTCTGGTCTTTGGTTTAAAGGAAATGGATTAAACGCCGGACCTCAGGTAGGAATAGGCTACTTCTGATACAGTGATTTATTCAAATGAATGTCTATATATTCAAATAAATGAAAGCGAAATGTTTCAGTGTTGAATCATCTACCTGTTTGGGACTGTCCCACAAGTGAATGTGCATGCATTGGATTGTTTTAATTCATTTTTTATGGCATTTGCAATGTGTCTTGCGATTTTTGTTTCTTTTATTTTGTTAACGCTCCTTCCATATTGTCCAAATATTGTGACAGACAGATATTATCCATCATAATGCATCTGTTTGTTTCATAACTGCTGCATTCTTCACATTTTCAGTTGTCACTTTTCAGGCAGTATTAGATCCTTCTTTGTGGAGGTGAATGTTGTTTCATTGTTTGTGTTGTGGGAGGGACAATGTGTAATAATCTTGTGTTAATTTGTATTCAGTAGGAAAAATAATATTGTGTTGACACATTCCTTTGTGAGTTTATTTTCTTGTGCTTGGAATTCTCTTAAATTGCCTTCCTTTTACAAAGCACTAGAACAGGTTCCCATGAAAATGCATTGGTTAAAATGTGTGGGAACCAGATGGATAGATAGACAAGCAGATATTCTGGTAAACCAGTTGTTGATTTTGGCCTGAAGTCCATTGGATTTATTTTGCTTTATGTTATCCCTAGTATCTAAACATAGCAACCATATGTGGCGTAAACGAGACAAACTCAGGTGTGCACAGATGGATTGTAAATATCATATACCATTGCTCTGACAGCTGTATATGTGGCTCTAGACTCACTGTACAGCCGGGACTGACTGAACAAGTGAATGAAGCGATAATACTAATGGCCAATGGACCAAACAGAGGAAGTGTGTTTGAAGCATTATAAAAGCCCCATGGATGCCATTTGGACCCCACCACCTTACGGGTTAGCTCAAACCCAAATTTACAACCAGCTTTATTTACTTAAAAGTTAATGATTATATGCAGTTTGAGTAAGTGTTTGTATCTCACGCCTAATTTAGCTGATGTCGGTGTGTGTCTATTGTGCTCGATATCAGTATAGCCACAGATCGTCTTTTATTGGTTGCCATATTTGAAATGTTTTTCAGTGTAATCCAACATTTAGGATTTTTAAACACTAATTTCTTAGAATTAGCCTTTGACCAAGAGATTGCATTTGAGGTTAATGTTATCATTAACTGCAAAGTGAAAGTGTTTATGAAATCTGATGTAAATAGACTTTTGCAATATTGGGTATTTTCTGAAATTAGTTATAGTTCCTCAAGTAATTGTAAAATTAAAAGTAATGTATTGATAGTTCCTCCTCAAAGTAAATTATCAGTAGCCTATAGTTTAGACTTCAGGATAACATAGGCTACTGTACAAGACAGACTTGAAACTTGTTGTCTTATATGTTAATCTAAATCAAACTATTTAGCATGATAGCTTTGAAGTCATTTTGACACAGACCAAGAATTATCTGTGGTGTTTCTCTAAAACCACCACTGTGATATTTACCTAGCCATTTCCTCAAACTGGTTAGTTGGCTGTAATCCAGTCCCTGATAACGGGGGAGATGCGTCCCAGACAGGTCAAGTTTTTGAGTAAAATTTGTAGCGTCACAAAAGTGAGACAGATTTTGAGGATACTCGGCACGTCAGCATAATATCCTGAATGTTTAAATCTTAAGTTCATGTTCACAGTATTTAAACCCATAAGAGGATTATGAAGCTATTGCTTTTTTAGAAATGATTTATATACACATACACACTACTACACTACATATATGCCATTACTTCAGTCTTCAGTGTCACATGATCCTTCAGAAATCATTCATTTGGTGATTTAAGAAATATTTCTTATTATTATTGATGTTGGAAACAGTGAAAACCGTGATACATGTTTTTCAGTATTCTTCAATGAATAGAAAAAAACCCAGTATAACAGCATTTATTTCATATAGATTTTTTTATATCAATGTCTTTACTTTCACTTTTGATCAATTTAACTTGTCCTTGCTGAATAAAAGTATTCATTTTTGCAGAAAAAAATCTTACTGACCCCTAAACATTTGAGATAGATAGATAGATAGATAGATAGATAGATAGATAGATAGATAGATAGATAGCTTGTCATCTCATTAAATCTAGATATTGCTTTCTCTGGCTTTTTATGACTCACGCACAACACACATTTGGCCTATTTTTTTATAAGTGCAGCTTAAAGGATTAGTTTTCAACATGTTAAACTCACTAGTTCCCGAGTGTTTGTGCATTTGAAATATTCTGGTATGCTATTTTTTTTCTTCTCTTCTTAGACTACAAGCATTGCTGCTGTAGGTGGTTATAGAGTGTTCTGGGTGTCTACCTACAAACCAAAACCAAAGTCAAAAAAGCCCATCCCAAGTCTTTCTGTCATCATTTGCCAGGTGGCGTTTGTGACGCAGGTGACACAATAGCATCTCAATTGATCATCATTTGCATCATTCATGTCCGCTCTGAAGTTTAATACTTCCTTGGGTCAGGTTTGTTTGTATGAGCAGTAATAATAGAGATGCTTGCCTTAGCAAACACCTGTGTCACCTGTGTCTCTTTTCCATTATCACTGATGTGTGGAAAAACCCTGATGTGTAGCTGTAAAGTCAAATTATGCTTCCACACAAAGGGGTGAGCTTGTGGCTTGAATTACACCCACAACATGTTAGGCCTGTTTAAAACAAATGAAAGATGACTTGAGGGAAATCAGGTCTGAGGTGACATGTGGGCCATGAATCATAGTGCAGATTTATGGAAATCTCAAACAAGTACGTTCTTGATTAATTGTTCTCTCCTCAACTGAAAAAGGAACCACAAAAATCAATATGTAGGCACAGCGAATGTTTGGTCAGTTATAGATGATTAACATATCTGCTACATTGTTTTAGAATAGGCTTCCCGGAACCTCTAACAAAACATAATTGTCTCTCAAGATATATACAGTATTTATGTACACTATGTGAGAATGCGTATGTATAGTGTATTGCATTTTAGAAAAAAACAAATCACCAAAAACTAACACAATGTACAATTTACAAACACAAATTGTTCTTTATTGGTTTTTGTGAAATGGTAATGCTCTTTGCTGATGTCATATCCTGTCATTTACAGTGTAGCATCTGCTTTATGCAGTTTAATGCACAAGGTGAGATTTTCTGTCTGCAACGTGAAACATTTTCAGAAATTCTTTGTTTTTGCTATTTATTTTAATGGATACTTGGGTAGATGGAATATGTTTGGAAAGTTATATAATATATATAATAACATAATATCTAAAAAAATATTTGAAATGACTGTATGTATGTTATGCATGCAGCTTTAATGAAATCCTGTATGTTTGTATTGATTGAGAGACTACATGAAATGTTATACTTTTAAAAATTCATTTGTCACACCACATTTAAAGCATTTAAAAGGAACTAGGTATGGAAATGTAGAAAATGTTTGCTTTAATGGCAGATCAAGCTGCATAAACAAACATGCAGATTGACACGTGTCAGTTTAAACAAGGTTTATTGATATTGCGGTCTGCTGATATTAACAGTCTTTACAGCACACTGTATTTATGGTCATCTGACACAACAGTTTTTCCACAGGTGAAAGTAACCATGATATTTTTCATATTCAGTTGACTTTACCTGCTAATACTAGCAGTCAGTGCTTGTAAGCCTGCAGCCATTGTTTCTGTTAGTTTCACATGAAATAATTTCCATATAATCAAACTGCTCCCCTTGAATTCAGACTTTAAAAAAGAGACCGATTTAGTCATTTAATAATCGAATGTACTTGCAAATCAATAAACAAGTCAAGGGGTGGCTAGATGACTTGGTGACATCACATCAACAAGGAAAATGATTAAATTGTACTTTATTTTTGTGAATTACTTCTTTGTGATTGTAATTATGTGCACTGATTAATCATTCCAAAGTCCTTTTAAGGCAGGTTGGTTTATCTCAAAAACTACTTGGTAAGATTATGCTCCAGTAACATATTTCAAATCAACTATTAACTAGGTAACAGTACTTTTGCAACTCGAACACTAACTAGCACTAGGTATGGAATCCGAAATGTAGCTTCTTAGGCTCAAATCACTAGACTTTCATTCCAACTGCCACAAATACCAGCTCTCTTCTTTATTATTCCATGAGTGGTCAATCAACTCCACTTCTTATGTTCATTGTAAGACCAGGAAAATGTGCTACGATCAGTTTTGATTTCCTGTTGACCTAAAGCTGGATTTACGTACTTTAAGCATGCCATTGCGACATTTTTGTGTTTAATTTGCTTTCTCGTATTGTCCTTGCAGGTCTTGGTCACAAGCCAGCTCTAGTGTGTGAGAGAGGCCTTTGCGACCAACTTTGCGAAATTCACACATATACACACACACTCCAACACCCTTCTCATGGAGGACAAAAAGTCCATGATTGGCAGTTTGCGCCAAAAAGCCAAACTCTTCCGATACTCGCGGGTTGGCGCCGACAAAAACCCCAACAAGCCGGAGGTGAGGGAAGAGCGCTTGTTGGACCAGCGGATGAACACCTCTATGTTGGACGTCCTGCAGAGGAGTCGGGCGTCCTCCCTAAAAAGGCCCGCCCACCAGCAGGCAGCTGACCTCCGGACGTCCTCAGCTTGCAACAGTAGCCCAACCACCCCTCCTAGCGTGACTCTGCGAAAGAAAGGGGGCGGCACCGGCCTTGCTGATTCGCTGGACTCCACCGGCTGGCCGTCGCAGGAGTCAGTCACTGATGCCCCGTGTGAGGAGCACAACATCTCCAAATCCACAGACGAGATGGATCAGGTGCTGCGTTTGAGGGACACACAGCTTCCTTCATCAGAGAACCTGGCTGAGGTAAAACGTGCCAGTGATCTTGATCTTTCAGTTGGGTTAATCATCAAAGGAGGGAGGAAGTTTTCTGTGACTCTGCTTTTTCTGCTTTTTATGGGCAACATCTAGCAAGATTATGTTACACAAACCTGTTTGCATTTGATGCTTTTGGTGAACTTAGTACTTCCTTGTGTTTATTTCATTTTTATCAACTGCACATTTCATAAAGATCACATAGAAAACTTGTTTTTTTATCGAAATGGATTGCATTTGCATGCATTTCTGGTAGCTTTCATTGCATTGGCATGCTGTTAGCATTTTAACTGAAATAAAAAATCATTAATTCAAGTTAGACAATGCACAGTTTTTCACCGTCTTGTATTTTGCCCACACACCTCCAGAGACCAGTGCAAAGCATCACTCTATTGTGAAATGCAGTTCCTCTGAACATGAGCAAGTCATCACTGCAGGAACTTGTCATAATATTTCAAAGCCCTAGAATGTGGTAACACACATTTAGAGCAGACTGGTGCTTCTCCATTTGTTTAAAATGCAAATGAGCACCCGGGAAGTGTCAAGCTACATTTACGGTACTGCACGGCACCAAAAATAAACACAAACGGAGATCTTTCATGGCCAGGTGGAGGTAGATAGTTTGTTAAATATGTAATGCTGCTTCCTTTTGCATTTGTGATCTTTCTCATTAATCTTAGTAGAGTTATCATATTTTTTTGATGCTTGGATACTGGATAGTATGCGAGAATATTTGCCTTCATGGGTAAGTCAGCTACTCGTTTTTCAAGGTGATTTGGCTTGTAATACCTTAAACACAGAATCACCTGATGTTGTTTAACTTGGGATTTTCAGCAAGGAAGGAAAACCCTACACTTTGCTTAGTTTTTATTAAAAAAAAACATGATCTTTAAAAGCTTTTAGAGTAAGCAGTTTTACAAATGTGTTATATTTAAGTAATGCTTTTTTTTTTTTTTTTTTTTTTTTTTTTTTTTTAATTTTTTAGGTTTCCTAGCAGTGGAAACTTTAATTCCTCAAGTTCTTTGTTTATCTGGATTAGCATTCATTCTCCCTGGGGCTAAGGAATTTTTAATAAAGATATTAAGAAAGATGATCTTCGGTGTTATTCTAGAAATATGTTCCATGAAAGTAGAAGTCGCCAATACAAAATAACTGTTTTTAACTACTAGAGACTGACGTTGGATAAATGAGGAACTCTCTTTACACCATTGATTCATGAATTAGTAGCTTTTTTTTTTGATCATATCTAGAAAAGTATTTCACGATTCCATTTGTTTTGTTTTGTGTTTGGGAAACAGAAGCCACATTTCAACAGAAATGGTTCAGATACGGTCTCCATGCATGACAGTGAGCACAATAATGTAAGTATTAGCATGTTTGGTGTGTGTGTGTGTGTGTTATGTTGTTGTGTTTAAGTCTACTGTTCCATGATATCAGAGGACGTTTAGTAAAATACATGCAGCTGACATTGTACTTCAAATGCCCCTGAAATGGACCATACTGTGCGTAAGAGTGTTCTTTTCCAAAGCTGACATTGAAGGCTCAAGGTTTGCTTCCTGATCATGTGAAAGTTGCATAAAACAGCATTTTACCTTGGTAGTTGATGGTGCTCCCTAGTACTAGATTTTTATGTGGCAAGGATGGAACAATACTGCATCCTTCACTTGCAGAACGCAAGCTTCTAGAGGGCACACAAGTCTGAAGTAATGAATTTAGGTAAAGGGGTGCAGAGCCAGTGGGGGTTTTGTAGGCAAATATCAATGCCTTGAATTTAATGCCAGCAGCTATTGGTAGCCAGTGCAAACTGATGAACAGAGGGATGACGTGCATTCATTTCGGCTTGTTAAAGTCTAATCTTGCAGCTGCCTTCTGTATTAGTTGTAGAGGTTTGATAGAGCTGGCTGGAAGACCTGCCAAGAGAGCATTGCAATAGTCCAGTCTGGACAGAACAAGAGCTTGAACAAGGAGTTGTGAAGCATGTTCTGAAAGAAAGGGCCTGATCTTCCTAATATTGTATAAAGCAAATCTGCAGGACCGGGCAGTTTTAGCAATGTGGTCTGAGAAATTCAGCTGATCATCAATCATAACTCCAAGGTTTCTGGCTGTTTCTTGAAGGAGTTATGGTCGATGTGTCTCATTGCCTCATGATCTCCCTTTTTGTTTTATTGTATTTTTGATCAAATTAATGCAGCCTTGGTGAGCATAAGAGACTTTCAAAAATCTAAAAAATCTTACCGACCCCAAACTTTTGAATGGTAGTGTAAGAAAAAAACTCAACCGGAATTCATATGCAAATAACGCACTGACATTATAGCAATTAGATTATGAGTAATGGGAGAAAGTTCTAAAAGTTTATGAAGTTGTAAAAAAAGAAGTAAGGGGGTAAAGCTACATGTGAGTAGTACTACATAAAGAAAGTGTATATTTGAGATGGTGTAACTAGTCACCACTTCTATATTTTTTCATTGTTTTTAATGACCATTTATGTATTTTCAGTTCACTAAATTGATAAATTAATGAGATCCTAAATGACAAAACAGAATGATACAATTGCTCTGCTTGACATGTCACGTCTTACTATCCAGATATGGTGTCCAAAAGACTTGTATAAAAGCTTGTATTCTCTCATATATTTATTTTTTATTTTTAAATCAGATTCTGGACATGAAGACAGAAACAGCTGGAGTGAATGAGCATCAGAAGGAAGCTCAGAGAACGTATCTGCTCACTATATACCTGAAGGAGGGCCGTGGACTGGTCATTAGAGACCGCTGCGGTGAGTGTCAGATATCTGTGTATAAACGCAACACACCCTGAAACACTACACACAACCTGCATTTTAATAACAATCAGTGGTTTTGTATTAGAGCTTATTTGTTAAAGGTGTACCCACCAGCAGGAGTTAACACAGCCCAGCAAAATGCATTAACGTGATGTGTTTTCGCCAATATCAAAATACTTCCTTCCTGAGTTTACTGTGTAGAGACAAATGTAAATAAGCTTTCAAAACATTGCTCTGTTTGTTTGAGTGGTCCAACATGTCTGCTTCTGAATTAACCAATAGCATGAGTTTAGGGTAGCACTATTTCTAACAACCCATTTAGCGGGGATTTGATTTATTGTCTGAGGTTGGAAGCTCGTTATTTTCAAATCATTATTTTTACAGTTTTGTTGAGTAACAGTAGTGGCATAGAAATGATATACATCACTTATATTAAATATAAATAAAAAATGATAGTGATAGTGAAAGTATGAACGCTAGTAATCTTTTCAAATCATCAGCTGGCTTTGACAGTGACAGTGTCACTAGACTTTAAATGAATTTTATCACTATTTGATCACTCAGTTTTGATTTAGTTGACTGCGTTAATACCAGAACGTGTGCATAACTTTCATACTTCAGCCAACATTCCTCTCAGCACATTCAAACCTGTCTGCAACCACACCTGCATAGATGCAAGACACACCTTGAACCTTCAAAACGCACTATTGACTTTACTGGCACATGAGGCTCTCCTTTAACCCATTTAGGCCTAAAACGCCTTAAACGTCTTAAAGGTAAACACACACAGATGTGTGATCAGGTTTTAATGGGCTAAGACATGTAAAAACACAGACAGGTGGAGACTAGGATATGCATTGGTATGCTTCCTCTTCCCGAGTTCATTTACTGCTGTTTATCGTGTCTGTATTGCGTCATTGCTACGTGGCTCTTTTCCTGTTTATAAGTCTGTGTATTTTGCTGTAATTTCACGATTTGTGGCCTGTTAGGCTTTTTCAAAGCTGTCCTGTTGTTTGGTTTCACCTTCTTGAGAAAACACATCTTAATTGATCCTCGTTTAGGAAAAAGACTGTTAGAAAGATTAGGATACTGTTACTGACGTTTTCATAGGTGTGTCTATTATATAAAAGAAGCTTGAGATATTACAGTGAGTATTTGCATGTTATAGTCAGTGTTTGCACATCTGCCTTTATTGTGGATGATATAGTCACATATCAAATTGCTGTTTTAAAGTCAACATGAATTGCTGATTGCAACTCATTTTACTTTTGTAAAGGATATTGGTAAATAGGATATTCAAATATACACTACTGTTGGTCTGTGTTTTTCACCAAGGCTGAATTTATTTGATCAAAAAACCAAACAAAAAAACTGTGTAATATTGTTACAATTTAAAATAACTTTTAAGACATATCTGTCATCCAAAGCTGAATTTCCAGCAGCCGTTACTCCATTGTAATAAATAAAATTGGATTTCAGATTTTTAAGCATTAATAGCAAGCACTGGTGGTTTAATCACAGTTAGACCAAGTATAAAGAGTCACTTTTGAATTTTGTTGCTTTTAAAGTGATAATCCACCAAAAAATGACAATTCTCTCGCCATGTGCTCACCTTCAAGTTGTTCCAAACCTGTATGAGTTTCTTTCTTCTGCTGAACACAAAAGACAATATATTTAAGAATGAAACTCATGCAGGTTTTACAACAACTTAAGGTTGAGTAAATAATGACTAAACTTTTATTTTTGGGTGAACTATGTCTTTAAAGTGTGGTGGATGAAGGAGCAAAGGGGGGAGTAACTGAGGACAGAACTTGTTTAAACATACTACATGTCGCCCTCTACTGGTGCAACAGGGTTATTTCCAAACCATAGTCATATGCCCTTTACAGCCTTATTGAAGGCCCTATTTTTATTCGTTTTTATAGCATTTTAACCTACCAGAAGTTGTAACATGTTGCAGCTCTTCTTTCTCTTTCAAAATGAAAGTCTTCTCCGGAAGCTGCCTGGTTTTGCCTCATGCACTGATGTTGCACTTAAGTATTAACCACATCCTTGTCAAAGGCAAACCCACACACATGACAAAACCAACTGAGTTTACTAAACATGTCATCTGATTGAAGGGAAGATGATAGGGACTGCACTTGTTTGCGCCAAGTAGTTCTCTGAAATACTTGGCCACATAAGTATTCCTTCAAGACAATATCTTTCATAACCTTTCAGTGAACTAAGGTTACATATTTATAGGTCAGATTACTATGTCTCATTTGACAATTGTTTAAAAATCTTGTTTAAATACAAATGTTCCAAGTTTTCTATCATCGGTTTCATACATTTTTGACATATTTTGATTAATAAGTGTCAATGGTAATGTCTTATGATAATATGATATTTTGTTTGCACATTGAATACACATGAGTGTAGGTGTTTAAATCATTATTTTCCATTATTTTCATGAATTTTTCCAAACATTTTTAAGACAGGTAAGACATTTTACTATGCATTTTGAGTCATTTTTAAGATGAATTTTTTAGTTTGCATTTTGACATTTTCTTTAGGGCTATTCCTTTGACATTTCAAGCTGAACTAACTTATTGTGCCATAAAAGGTCATATTGATTTTTCTTAAGACATGTGACATACCGTATCATGAGGGTCTACGGGGTCCTCTCTGTGATGTCATTTCCTGTTTTATGGTTTTGTTGTCACATAACAAGATGACCTGCATGTTGGTTATCATACTGACTTAGTTTGGTGCACAAATTTGTTAAACTATTGGTAATATATTTTAAAGCAGAACTGCAAAGTAGGAATAAATGAAAATGAATTGGCCAAATTACTTTATTTTTTATTTTTATTTTTTTTTTTTAGAATCACTGTAACTCACCAAGGCTGCATTTATTTGATACAGTAAAACAGTATTGTGGAATATTATTACAATTAAAAATAACTGTTTTCTATATATTTTAAATGTGATTTATTCCTGTGATGCAAAGCTGAATTTTCAGCATCATTACGCCAGTCCTCATGTCACATGATCCTTCAGAAATCATTTAAAATGCTCCTCAAGGAACATTTTTAATATTTTTGTGGAAAACGCAGTTTTTCAGAATTCATTTTCTTTTTTTTCAGGATCGTTTGATGAATAGAAAGTTCAAAAGAACAGCATTTACTTGAAATATATATATATATATATATATATATATATATATATATATATATATATATTTTTACATTATACATGTATTTTCTGTCACTTATGACAAATTAAAAAAAGACTCCAAACTTTTGAACAGTAATGCATTTTACCATAGTACAGATATATTTAAGCCATTGCTTATAAGAACTGCATTTTAATTTATTTCTAGATTAGAAAATAAAAATGAGACACTAATACATGCGAATATTATAGTTAAGAAATATTTAAGAAAATTTGCAGATGGTCAATAAAACATTGCTCTCTCCATAGGCACAAGTGATCCATATGTGAAATTCAAACTGGACGGGAAGACCTTGTACAAAAGTAAAGTGGTGTATAAGAATCTCAACCCTGTCTGGAATGAGACTTTCTCCTTCCCGATCCGCAACCTGGACCAGAAACTCTTCATCAAGGTACACGTTTACTTTGCTGTGGCATGCATGCATAAGCATTTACGTTACGCCAAGATAACCACAGGTATATTAAGCAGTCCCATCCACACATTATTCAGGTTTATGATCGAGATCTGACAACGGATGACTTCATGGGGTCCTGCGGTGTTGAGCTCAATAAACTGGAACTTGAAAAGTAGGTGGATTTGAAACGTTTGTATTAAAGGTCAAACCAGAAGTGCGGTTTCTGATGCTTTTGTCTGTTGTACAGGAGCAGCGAGATGGTGCTTCCACTGGACGACCCCAACAGCCTGGAGGACGATATGGGTGTCATAATCATCGATATCTGCTTATCTGTGAGGGACGGCAAAAACAAAAAACACGTAAGCAACTTTATGAATTCAAAGAGCTGGTTAGGCAAGGCAACTAACTCCTAACTAAATGTTTGCTGCTTATGAATTCACAATATTTGTTTCTATTGTGAAGAGATGGGCCCAAAGGAAAAAAAGGAGCCTCACGGTGAGAAGGATTAGTTTTAAATGACCTAATTGTTCTTTGATCCTAAAGTGATTGTGTCAGCGCTTTCTCATGAATTTATCCAAATACTTCCTGTAATAATATATTCGAAGCAAATGATTCCACAAACAGTGATCCTGCTCTTTAATCTGGGGCCAGTCTATATGTTAATCTGCATGCAAATAACCCAATGAAGGATAAAACTAACCGAATTCACAACCAATATAGCAGTGGTTCTCAACTCTTTTTTGCACATCAAATGTTCACCCAAATGTTTTTGAATTTTGATGGTTTCCTGCTCTCGGCAGCCAATAATTCGCCACAGAAAGCACGCTGTGGTCGGCACAAACCATGTTTATTCTCTTTGCCGACAACTTGTAATTTTTATCATTAGTCTGGGTCATACCTTCTTATATCTTGCATAATTTTTTTCATGGTTTTTGATAATGAGGCCATGCCACACATCCTGTCCATGCTGGCGTCAGCTTAATTTGACTAGCTTTTACCAAGTGACAAAAATACTGTTGTTTGATTGGATGCATTAAAGATACAATAACTGGGTTTTCCTCTATTTTAAAAGTCGAGAAGTATATTTATTTAGCTAAATTAAATGTGCATGATTATATCATGCATTTTATTATTTGCATCTACAATTGTTTTCCCTGCTCTATAAATAGACCTGGTAGTTGAGAACCGCTGCGATTATAATATCCAGAAATTTTGCACAAGTTCTCAATCTCACCTTTCAATAATTTTATTGATCCTCAGGGAAGTTCAACAGAGCATAACAAGCGTCTCACGGAGTCTATGAAGAAGAGTCAACTCTGGACCGGGGTATATACCATCACTCTGGTGGAGGGGCGGGACTTACCATTGGACGGACTGGGGGACGTATTTGTTCGCTTTAAACTGGGAGATCAGAAATATAAAAGCAAGGTATTTACTGAAAAGCATCAGGAAGACCGGTTTAGTTCTTTTCTGATGTAGTTACAAAGTCATTGACTTTCAAGATTAATAAGGAGAATCAGTGCAGCTTTTCTGCTGTACATGATTTAAGTTTGCATCCATTTTCACAGAGTCAAGTGAAGAAGGTCAACACACAGTGGAGAGAAAGATTTGACTTCAACCAGTTTCCTGATACACCCAGCATTCTAGAGATTGAAGTGGTGGGAAAAGAGGGGCGGAGATATGAGGATTGTTACGGACAGTAAGTTTATGAGGTTTTTGAGTGACTCTGTCTAATATTAGTTGAATTTTATTTACAGAAGCTGGCATGATATCAGTTACATCGGAAATTAATCTTATGTTGTTTGCTTCACAGTTTACGGTAAGGAGCTGGAAGTGGAATCAAGGGGAAAATAAATAAATGTTAAAATGCATACTAAAGTATAGTATCTTGTGGCATGAGACCAGTTTTATAGAATCACTGTAAACCATGTCTTTCCAAAGTTATACAGTATTCAGTATTTCAACTCCTGCCATGACTATATGAAACCAGTAAATACACATTGCAAGGATACGAGGCTATTTTTACATGATAAATATCACTATAAGAAATGCTAATAATGTAATATTTACCATTCAGACCTTTTTAAAGAAAGAAAATAATTGTTTGATTCAGGATGCATTAAACTGATCAAAAGTCACATTAAAGACCTTTACAATGTTACTATTTTTATTTTTATTTTTAGTAAACATTGTTCTGTTGAACTTTATAGTCATCAAAGAATCCAGAAAAAAAGTAGCAAAGTTTTGGGGTCAGTAATAAAGAAATGATCATGTGATATATAAATTATACTGTTAAAAAAATAAAAATAAAGAGGTATTTTAAATTTAAATATTATTTCACAATATTACAATATTTTTTTTTAGTGAGGATAAGATACTTTCAAAAACATTGAAACATATTTCCAACCCCAGACTTTTTTAATAGTAGTTCCAAAACTTTTAGAGCTCAAATAATTTCAAATCACATTTTTAATAATTAATGTAAGTGGTTTAACAGAAATACAGAGTTTACATTCAGAGTGTGTAAACCTGGTTACATTGATTGTTATAACTTTTTTTCTTTTTTAATAAAAAAGAAAGAAATGATTTTCAGAGGTAACCAACGCTATGCCACAAATACTGTCAAGAGAGCTTAGCTTGAATCAAACCTAGAACATTCAGCTCAAAAGAATAAAAAATTTAAGGATGTCTTGCGGGTTTGTGTTCAAGGCCTGGTGTGTCTGTGTGCACATTGCAGGTGTGAGATCGACCTGTCTGGGTTGCCGTTGAATGAATCCACACTGTTTACACGTGAGCTGGACCCGGGCCGAGGCAGGGTGGTGTTCCTCGTCACTCCCACTCCTTGCACTGGAGCTTCCATCACGGATCTCGTCGCTCCTCCGCTGGAAGAGCCTCATGAGAGAGACAACATGCTGGTTAAATATGTACGTCAAACCGGTTACTCTACCACAGTACTTCCTTATGCATGCCACAGAGTGCATACTGCATACTATTGCATTAAAAAAAAGAATGTTTGAATGTCATACTATGGCATTTAAAAGAAAAAGAACATGTATAAATAATATTAAGCAATAACAATGTGCAGTCCTGATCTCTCCTTTTTCTTTATCTTGGCAGAGTTTCAGAAACTCCATGAAGGATTTGAGGGATGTTGGTTTTCTTCAGGTTAAAGTGATCAAAGCCACTGACCTCTTGGCTGCTGATCTAAATGGTATTATTTATTATTTGTTGATTACACAAAGAGCCTTTTTTAGTGGTGAGCAAGGGTGTGCGCATCAACAACCACATTCACTGGATCTTCTGTATATGTTTAGGAAAGAGTGACCCATTTTGCGTCCTGGAATTGGGAAACAACCGGCTGCACACCCATACCATATACAAGACCCTCAACCCTGAGTGGAATAAAGTCTTTACATTGTCAGTATCAAACTTTAGTAATGTACTCTACCATTCATAACTTTATGGTCAGTAAGATTAACATTAATTAATAAAGTTAATACTTTTATTGGATGCAAGGATACATTAAATTGATCAAAAGTCACAGTAATTTATAATGTTAAAAGTAGTGCTGTCAAACGATTAATCGCGATTAATCGCATCCAAAATAATTTTTTTTGTGTACATAATATATGTCTGTGTACTGTGTATATTTATTATGTGTATGTAAATACAAACACATACATGTGTATATATTTAAGAAAAATGTTATGTTTATATATTAAATATATTTATATATAATATAATAATATAAATGTATAAACATGCAAATATTTTCAAAATATATACTGTATGTGTGTATATTTATATATATAATAATATATATATATATAATAAATAAAACAAATTATTTTGGATGCGATTAATTGCAATTAATCGTTTGACAGCACGAGTTAAAAGATTTTTATTTTAAATAAACACTGCTCTTTTGAACTATGCGTGCATCAAAAAATCCTTAAAAAAATGTATCACAGGATCCAGAAAAATATAAAATAAAAAAACTGTTTTCAACTATGATAATAATGTGATTTCTTGAGCACCATATCAGTATATTAGAATGATTTCTGAAGGCTCATGTGACACTGAAGATTAAAAATTGGTCTTTACCATCACATGAATAAAGTACATTTTAAAATGTATTGAAATAGAAAACTGTTATTTTAAATTGCAATTATTATTCACAGTATTACTGTTTTTATTTTAGATGAAATAAAAGCAGCTTTTGCGAGCATAAGAGACTTTCAAAAACATCAAACAATCTTACAAACCACAAACTTTTGAACAGTTTTCTGTCAATTATATATTATTCTGTATTATCAAATTAATAGTGACATTTATTCCAATTCTCTTGTTGACCAGCCCAGTAAAAGACATTCATGAGGTTCTGGAAGTGACTGTGTTTGATGAGGATGGAGACAAAGCCCCAGATTTCTTGGGGAAGGTGGCCCTTCCTTTACTCTCAGTAAGTGCAGAACATTGGCATAATTGACTTAAATACCTAACTTTTTCTTCTTAAACTTTAGAGCAGTGATGTGAAAAACATCTTAATTGAACTGGAATTGATATGTTAATATAGTTGAATTTTTTGTTTAATGTTTTTTTTTATTTATTTATTTTTTTTATTATTACAACAGATACGTAACGGTCAGCAGGTTGCTTGTCCTCTGAGGAAAGAGAATTTGGGAGGACTGTCTAAAGGAGCCATAGTACTGGAGCTGGAAGTCATTTACAATTCTGTGAGTCTTGACTGATAATATCAACAAAGAGATTACACCTTTTATTCAATACTTCAGTATGATCAGCCAATCAGTCACATTTATTCATATAGCACTTTATACAGTTTGCTTCACATTCACATACGTATATAAACATCATGTATAAATAACAGTGTGAATGTTTTAAAATCCGTCAGTTATAGCTATTAAAGCAGCTCTGCTGAAGATAATAGTGCCATTATTTAGCTCAAAAATACTGTGCTTAGATACATTTTTAGTAGCTGATGTATATTCTTGTATGGATCTGTAAAATATTTCACATGCTCAGGTACTGTATATTTAATAGTTTGAATTGTTCAATGCCTTGGCCAGATCAAAGCAAGCATCAGGACCTTCACACCTAGAGAACAGAAGTTAATGGAGGACAGTGCCAAGTTTTCTAAGAAGGTATGACTTTAAGAAATATTATAGCATCAGTACAGTATAGAATAAGTTTGGTAACATCCGCACAGAAATGTGTCAGTGTATGAGCTGCTAACTATCTAACTACCACTAGGTTCTTGCCAGGAATGTTCTTCGCGTGAGGAACCTTTATCGTGCCGTGTGCCACGCCAACCAGTTCATCAAGAGCTGTTTCCAGTGGGAAAGCGTGCAGAGGAGCATCATAGCATTTCTGGTTAGAAATTCATTCATTCAGTCAATTCATGATTGTTTCATTTGATTTTTGTGGTATTTGGAAGTAAATCATATAAATGCTAGGTTATTTTTTATAGCAGCTTACCTTACAAATAAGACTCCTCCAGTCTAGTGAAACTTTTTTTAATAGTTAATCATGTATCTTTATTCACATTTGCATTTTGGATAATGTATATGACGAATATGTCACCCTTCATTAGTCTCAGTCTTCATGAAAGCCTGAACCCTGCATGTGTTTTCCTTCAGGTCTTTGTTCTCACTGTGTGGTACTGGGATTTCTACATGCTGCCCATGTTCATGGTCCTTCTCATTGTGTGGAACTATCTCCAGATCGCCTCTGAGAGAGTCACCAGAGACCTAGTGGGTGATTTTTTTTTTTTTTTTGATAACACTTGTGGTGACTTTCATTGCAGAATATCAACCAGAGTAAGAATTTAGTTTCGCATTTGTTTTGGTGATTTTAATACTGAATGTAAATGTGATAGGTTGACATGAATAAGCACAGTTTGCATATTTACGATACATATTGTTATCTCAGATATAATGTAATGGCTTTAAGACCTTGTTAACATTTTAAAAATAAAATTAAAAATTCCTTTGCAGGACACCATGGAGTTATATGAAGAGGAAGATGAAGATGAAAAGGTATAATTCTTTCCTGTTCAGAAAATGACTTGCATGCATTTATTCCGGTAACTAAGCATGATATTTTATGTCCTTGGTCTTTTGAAATGTTTCTTCCTGTAGGAATCAGAAAGAAAAGGTCTGATGGAGAAAATTCACATGGTTCAAGAGATTGTCATTACGGTCCAGAACCTTCTGGAGGAGATTGCATGCTTTGGTGAAAGAATAAAGAAGTATGTGGTGCTGTCACCCCTTCATTCAAGCTTTTGAAGTTTGTACATTTGTAATGGATATTAAGAGAAAATTAGTAATTGCATTATATATACACTACTGTTCAAATTTGTTTATTTAATTTAAACAACAACAACAAAAAACAGCAGTATTATGAAATGGTAAACTTTTGAATGATGGTGTGTGTATATAGGTTAGTAAAATTTAATCAAAGCAACAAGAAGCTATTTTTTAAAGTATGACTGAAATTGTACACTATCCACTGTCAGTAAACTGAACCAAAGGGGAACTACAACTTCTGTTAAACAGTTAAAGCACACAACTATTGTTCATCAACAATAATCAGAAGAGTTTGCTAGTCCGTAAACTAGCATTCAGACAGTACACATATTCAAAAGAATGCATGCACATTAGCATTGATACACCATATACAACATTTTTCTCTTTTTCTCCCCAGTACATTCAACTGGTCAGTGCCGTTCTTGTCTAATCTGGCCTTCCTGGTTCTCATCATGGCTACAGTGATCACTTACTTTATTCCAGTACGCTACATTGTTTTATTATGGGGTAAGATAACAGCTGTTACTCTCAAACAATGAGAAATATGTGAGAAATCTTTCAAATCCGTAAAACCATTGAACAAATTAGTTTATGACCAATATTCCTCCAAAAGTTCCTTGAAGTTCTGAGTTATCAGTAGAGATTGGTCATAATTATGTTCTTTTTGTAGGAATACATAAATTCACAAAGAAACTGCGTAATCCATACGCCATTGAAAACAATGAGGTGATGGATTTCCTCTCCAGAGTGCCTTCAGATGTTCAAATGGTAATTACCACAAATAAGCTGTATTTTAAATATATTACTTTTTTACTAGGGTTGTTCTCATGTCTTGAGTTCTTCTTCTTATTTTTTTCAGGCACAGTACACTGAACTGAGCAGCTGTGGTTTCCACAGTCCGTACAGGAGAAGAAAAGCATCTCCTTAGACACTAGAATGAGAAACGCTGAAGAGCCTTTGAAGGTGCCAGGACACGACGGCCAGGGAATGATTTCAACATGGATTTAAATAGGTGAATTGCAGTTGATCTGCTTATTTTATTTGAGAGAACTGAAATCATTCCCCTCAGATGGTCCGGTCTTCACTGCTGGGTCGTGCTGAAGCACCTTGGTTAATAACACAGACGCATATTAACACTCACGGCAGCATTGAGGAATGAAGAAATGTGACTAAGATAAACTGAATGGTTAAAGTGTAAGATACACCGCAGTGGGCCTTAAACATCCATCTATAGATGCGATGCCTGAACGACACATCGTGTACAGTATGAGTGCAATACCGTGCAATGCTTTGCTGTTTTATACTTGATGCATTTCTTAATTTTGTCTTATCAGACTTGTAAAAATATGTTTTGTAAAGAAGTTTGTAAAGTCGCATTCTATACAACCTTATTTTTGTTGAATTGAACGTGTTGTAACAGCATTTTCCAAATGTGGTTTAATTTCTTTTGTTTTTATTTTGTATACACATTGATTTTGGAGTCTTTTTAATCTGTTATTTACATTTTAATTATTGCTGAGAAAAAAATCATGCTTGCTGAGAAAAAAATCATGCTTGCATGAAATTGGATACATTTTAAAGTGGCTTTGACAAACTCTAGGTGTAAAAAACTTATTTTAACTACATTCTCTCCTGTCAAAGTTTGCCTTTTTGTGCAATAGACATGGTTTTATTGCTTAAGGATGGTTATTGTTGATAAAAATGCAAGTACACTTCTGATTTGTATTTTACAGATTTTTACAGATCTGCTCACATGAACATTATGAATATCGCAGATGTTATCGAACGAGTATTTTTGTACTCTGATGTTCCGTTTTGTATCATGGGCATTTCACAGTAAACATTTACTACATTTGATGACCGTTGTTTTGGTGTTCATATGATCTTATATAACAGAATAAACACAATCAATGCTAAATTAGTTACATAAATGCAGATCTACAAGGAAGAATGTAGAGAAAGCAATATAACCCTTCAGATTCCTTACACAATGGTTGTTTGAGAATATTCCACCACATAGTGGCAGTGTTTTCCTTTAATGGGATCCCATCCTGCAGTTCATCCATCGCACAGCTGATCTGGCTAGCTATTCAAGAAAAACATAAAGGGCTAGTGCACCCAAAAATGAAAATCTTGCTGAAAGGATGTCATATTTTTGCAGGCCAAAACCCAGAAACTCTGGAACTTCAGTTCAGTTGTCCCAAAGTCATTTCATGTTTTATTCTACAACATTAAATACAGTAACTCATCTACTCAATAATCTGCTTTTACAGATTTACAATCACGCTCTTGAAAACTGTTCTAACTCAAAATATCAGGTAATATGTGTTTTAGATAAAAACACAAGAAAAACAGAAGCTTAATGGTCATGTGACTGTGGTTAAAGTCTAAGCTTATTACCTCTTCCCATTGTATTTAGGTTTTGAAATTCATAAAAGTTGTTCATTTATTAAGGTTATAATGATGAACAAAATCCTATGGGTTTTTGTTGAGAGAACCAAGCTGATATAACATCCGGGCTGGTCTACAAAACTGTGATCCCAGGCAGTTACTCGTGCAATATCTTATTTTGTATTCCACAGAAAAGAGAAAGACTGGTTTAAAACAACATAAGGGTGAGTAAATGATGGCAGATTTTTCATTTTGGGGTGAACTAGACTGCACTGAATTTCAACAGCATGTTATTTTTCATCCTGAAAGTAGATCTCACACCTCTAGAGAAATACACTGAATACTTTTCTAAACCAGCTCACGGTATCAGATTTTCAGTGAAAATCTGGCTCTTAACACTATGATATTGGCTCGTCTCTGAACTATTTTAGGTTTGAACACTCCCACTGTGTTTGGATAATGAGAGGGCTTCTGTGAAAGAGCTGAAGAGCTAAGAACGAAAGTCTGAAATAGTCATTCCTCACTACACGTATGTGCAAATAAACGGGACATGCAGCAGACTAGGCAGAAAGACATTTTCATCCCTTCTGAAAACTAAAAATTCCTTTCAGTAAACCACCCTTAATTAGTTCCTCTTAGCATTTCGCCATTAGCAGAGGACTAAAACGTCACGTCTGGCCACAAAGATGAAGCCCCGTGGATCATCAAAAGATCAAAATGAGATAAATGATAACAAGACCATAACTATCATGCCTCTAGACACACTCCAGTTCAGCCTGCGCAGAACACGACTAATCATGTGAGGAACAGCATCTCTAGACAGGCTGGAAGTCAATAGTTTGATTCAATTTTCCATCTGTCTGCCTGTGATCAACACTGTAAAGCCCGATATATGAAATAATAGTCAGAATTTTTGGAAATGGAAGAGTTTGTTAAATCTTTAGAGAAAATATTTGTAAAAATCAAAAAAAAAAAGTTACATGTTTTTAAGTATCACATTTAATACATCAGACTTAATATAATTTAGGAAAATATACTTGACTCATACTTGAGGACAAAAACCCTCTGTTTTATTCAAAGACCCAAACTGAGCAAAAATATGCAATTTTATTTATATGGCCAGATAGTAAGATGAAATTCTGATGGCTTATAATGTAAATCAATAAGAAGGCTGTATACATTTATTAAAATGCATATTAATATCAGTTATCACTTCCCAATAATATAACTTAGATTATTTAAATGCTTAGTTTTATGATCAACGCAAGTTTTTATTTTGGGAGCAAAACAATGCTGTTCAGTTCAGATTCAGAGATGAACAAATAAACTCAAAAGCCTGTTTTAACATAATTTATGTAAATAAAAAGCATGGGTAATCAAATAAAAAGTTGCTTCGGTGTAGGTGATCATCTTGAAATATTACTAAAAATATTAAAAGTATTGTGTTTACTTCAAAAAAATCGGTATAGATTTCACAGCAAAAGGATATGCATGACCATTTTTATAATATACTAAAAAAGCCATGTACTTGCTAAAAAAGTATGAACTATCAATCAGATGGCAGAAGGCATATAGTAGATTGTGTATAGTATATATGGCATATAATAGAAGTTTTGATTATGTTGATAATTTAGAGGCCTGAGAAATTTGCATAACAAATGCAGGTTTATACTTAACCCTGCAAAGTTTAACCTCCATTTATGTGTAGATGTAGAGTCAACCTAATGTGAACAACAATAGCAATTAAAGTTGTGGATAGGCATAGCAAAATATCTGAGGTGGCATTTTCTTGCTCTTTGTCTCTCAAGTCGGACAAGTTACGGCATTGAAAGTAAAACACGAACAAGGGAAAGATTCCATCTGCTGTCTGCATATGAAGGGAGCTCCAAAGCGGCCCCTGAAGAGCCCAGAAACAGCCTCCTTTCTCCTGTTTCCTCACAAGACACACTGGGTAGCAGATGGGGCATCATTCCCCGAGGAGGGGGGAGAGGATGATGGGGGAAAGGAGGGGTCCAAACACCTACAGTATTCCCCTCTCCTCTGCCTTTCTCCAAGCTAAAGGAATCTAGGCCAGACACACAGAAGAAAGAGAGAGAGAGTAAAGTGGACAAGGCCTTTTCAGGGCATTGTGGGAATAAAGGTATTACGCCAGAGGCTGACGGATCTTTCCGGGCCGACTTAAGACAGTGATCCAGATCTAATCGAATTTGACAATCAGTAATTCTGTAGATACCTGAAAAGAACTGTACCAACTGATGAACAGAGCAGTAACCAAACTCTATAAAATAAAATGCAAGCCTACTACTTTTTCCACATATATACAGTATTTTTGAATAGGACAATATATATATATATATATATATTAAATCACAACTTCTGTCGTAAAGTGAAAAGTGCTATAAAAATACATTTGACAACTCGACACTCCAGATACTATTTTGAAAAAGAATTTGGTTCCACTACAATGTTACTATGAGAAAGACTGATCATGGATCATTCAAACAAAATGACAAACACCTGGAGAATCACTGGTTGTAAAAACAAAGAGATCTGCACAGCTGAACGTGGTTTGAGAAACCAAAGCACAACCAAAACAATGTTCTTCCACAAGATGCATGGCATTTTAAGGTAAAAGTTATGTAATGTAGCTTTAGAGGTACTTCAGAGCTTATTTCGCTGGCTCAAAAACAATGCAGGATTTTGAATGAATGAATCCTTATGGACAGAACCATTTATATTTTGTTATAAGACAGTCACCAGAGACATGTCAGACATTGCATGCTTTTAAAAATCATTTTCTTAGTGTTTTGTCTTGATTTTCAGTAAAAATATACTGAAATCAAGCTACATTTACTTGACATAATGCCATAATGAGGTCTTTTTTTCCAAAGAAGTCAGTATTGCAAGCTATAAAGTCAGAATAGCGAGATAAGAACTGTGAATAAAAAGTCTGAATTGTAAGATTAAAGAGTCACAATTACCTTTTTTTTTTTTTTTTTTTTTAAATTCAGTAGTAGAGGGGGAAAAAAATGCAAGATGTAGAGTCAAAATTTAGAAATTGTGTATTTATGTAGTGGGGTGGGGGGGGGGGGCAGAATTGGGAGAATTCAGAGAAAATAGTCAGAATTGGGAGAATATGATAATTTTGGGATATCTATGGAATTGTGTGAAAAACGTCAGAATTGTGAGAATTTTGAGATATTTATGGAATTGTGTGAAAAAGTCATAATTGTGAGATATCAACTCAGAATTCTGAGAAAAAAGTCATAATTGCAAGATTTTGTGAGAATTTTGAGAAAACTGATGAACTATGAGAAAAAAAGTAAAAATTCTGAATTTATATCGCAATTCTGACATTTTTCAAAATTGTGAGTTAAAAAGTCACAATTTCCTTTTAATTTCTTTTTTAAATCCTGTAGAGGAAACAGGCTTCCATACTCCTCTCGTGTCAGATCGCTTATTAACTAAACAGATCATGTTTTAAGGGGTTACCATTTACTTCGCACTATGGTGTCTAGTTCATATTTACTCACATCAAACCAGCACATAAATACAAAAAAACCTATGCTTGGTCACTACAGGTTATATTATGTTGGCAATAAACACACACACCTCATTCACTGCTTTACAAAATGATGGAGACACACGCATGTCATCTAACCTGAACATTAAATCAACCTCCTCCTGTTCAAAACCTCCTGACTTCATTCCACTTACATTTCCTTGCAAGACACTGATAGCAGTTAAACTCTGAGAGGATTAGACTTAACCCCTTTAGTTCCAGGCCAGTAAGCAATCATTTGAAGTGGAGTGTTCTTGCATTTCTGCGTTTAATGTTTGACAGGGCATTCCCGTGATGTGTTCTGGGCCTCAGACACAGATAATCCTGTGCACTTTAATTATAAAGCGCCGGCCTTTGGTCTCTGCTGCTGAGTGTAGGTGGGTAAGATCAGAAACAGCTCCTGAAGGACAGTGCTGTGTCCTTCTTGTTTGCTCACAAATCTAAATCAATGTTCGCTGTTTATTGCTCATACTTAGGTTTTGTGGTTTGGACAAACCGACAGATTCTAAACAACTTCCAAGTGGATATACTGTGCCGGTAGCTGAGGATTCAAATTCAAGATTGCTAACCAAAACGGAGTACTATTCAGTTTTATTTAATAAGTGATAATTGATAAAAACAACCTGGTTTGATGTGGATAAGCAGGGGGTGTCGGGTCCGGACAGTGGCTGTAGTGCAAAGGTCAGTTCAGTTTCTGAATAGATAAACATGCAATAACAATCATGCACAGCTTTTAATGGACACTTCTGTACTAAGTACAAATAATGTGGATGGCCTGAAAACAATCCACAGCAAACATGTAAATCTGACTTTACTTCAATGCAACACTGACTTCATTAAGTTTAGAAACATTTAAAGTGAAGCAAAAACACAGTGAAACAAAAACTAAGGATACAGTTTAAGGGCATACATGAAATTAATTTCAGCAAACAAATAATGAATAATGAATGTACATTTTATTATTTGTTTGAATTAAAGTGAAATTCTGTGGGGGAAAAAATGTGAACATTTATTGGCGAAATCCAGTAACTCCAATGGATTCCTGTCATGGAATAAAGAAAAAAAAAGGGTTACTGACTTTTTATCTCACAACTCAAAATTATTTTTCTCACAGTTCTGAGAATTCAGAATTCTGAGATATAAACTTGGTAAACAATATTTTTTTAATTCTGTTTTTATCTCGCAATTCTGTCTTTTTGTTTTCACCATGAAAATAAAATACATCAATTGCCACTTTTTTATCTTGCAATTGCAAGTTTAAATCAACAAAAGAAGATATATAGTGTACCTTTAACAAGTGGACTGACAAAAGACAATGAACCTTTTGTGCCTGTGAAATTTCACTATGTGACCGCACATAATTCATAAATTCATATTTATTCATACCAACTGTAGACTTTGACTCTTTGACAGAATGCTGTAAAACACACAAACACCTGAAACAAGTGATGCAGAAATCAAAAATGAAATACATTTATATCACATGTTCAAAACCTCATTTTCACATTCCTTTAATGAAGGCAGCTCATCAGTTTACTCTATGATTACAATTGTACGAGTTCACAAGAAATGCTAACCAACTGTCTGAAATGTCACGTATGATGAGGGAGTCAAAACGCTGACATTGAAATCTGCTGCAGCTCTGTTAGTTAGAGATGCACACAGATCATTACAGGTTGGAGGATGGAGGTCTTAACAGTGTCTTTAATGCCACTGAAGCGTAGGGACAGTTTGTTCCCTTCGCACCCCTTCATTAGCCCAATGTGCCCTCATTTCTGCAGCAATTGTCCCTACAGTTTGGCACGAAGTCGTGGATAGATGAGGTCATATTGGACTCATTTTAACACAAATGTATGGATGTAAAGAGAGCCATATAGAAAATATTTGGGTTTAATGTTTAAAGGAGGATGTTTAAGAATGCTGTGAAATATCATTACAATTTAAAATGAGTGTTTTCTATTTTAATATATTTTAATATGTAATTTATTCCTGTGATGCAAAGCTGAATTTTCAGCATCATTACTCCAGTCTTCAGTGTCACATGATCCTTCAGAAATCACTTTAATATGCTGATTTGCTGCTCATGAAATATTACTGATTATTAACAATGTTGAAAACATCTGTGCTGCTTAATTTTGTGGAAACCATGATGATAGTTTTTTTTCTGATTATCTGAAATAGAAATCTTTAGTAACACAATAAATAGCTTTACTCTCACTTTGGATCAATGTAATAATACATCCATGCATGCTTGTATTGCAAAATAACTCAGAAAATGAATTTAGTTCTGGAAAAAGCTCTAACATCTTTTGTTTGCTGATGCCACTTGTTTTTATGTTTTGTAACTAATTGCAATGAAATTCAGATATTTTTGTGACACTAGTGTCTAAAATGTTTATATACATGAAGAGTTCAGATGCAAAAGCCTAAGATGCACTGTAACAAAAAAAAAAGCCTTAAGATTTACGGTAAAAAAACGGCAGCTGTGGTTGCCAGATTTTTACTGTAAAAAATACGGTAGCAACATTTTAGGTTTACGGTTTTAACTTAAATTTAGTGTTAAATACCGTAATTTCATTAACTGATATAATGTTAATATACCAACCTATTGAAATACTGAAATCTGTTTTGTAGCTTTGTAATACACTGATAACCACCAATAGCAGGTGGTGATGAGAATGTGACATGATGAACCAAAGCCCATCACAAGCAGCTTTTAAATATTAGCATATAGAAGGTGCGCGGTGTCATTCACACAAACATTAAACCCCATCATGGTAACACACATGAAACTGAAATAATGCAATAAACATTAATTTAACAACATTAGGTGTAACATATAACCCTAATGTGCAAAACTGATAAGAAGAAACATAGTTATTTAAAAAAAAACATCAAATTTGAAATATAACTCTGGGAATGTCAATTTATGGTTATTCACAGTGAATTACATGTTCTTTTTCCACTTCCAAAAATGGTATAATACCGTAAAATAGTTATGGCCAATACAGTTTATCACCACATATAGTAGGGGAACTTACAGTTAACCATTTAATAGGTTTTTACAGTAGCATTTTTACAGTCTTTTACCGTTAAATTCACAGTCATTTTTTACAGTGTGCCAACTGAAATTTTCTTCTAAAATAAGCATTTTTCTCAAGCTCTCATGTGTAGGTTCAATTATTTCACTTTAATGCCAATGCAAAGAACCTATTCATCGCCATTAAAGTGAAATTACTGAATCTACACATGAGAGCCTGAGAAAAATGCTCATTTTAGAAGAAAATTTCAGATGCCACTTAGAAGCTTTTGCATCTGAACTCTTCACATATATTTAGCATTTTTTAAAATTCTAAATATTCTTTCCATTTTACAATAAAAGTCACCACATCAACTTGCACTGGGCATAAACACAGTTTCACAATGGTTAAAGCATATTCACCAACAACAGAAAATGGGATGCATGGGAATGCTAACGGATAACTTTCTCCAGGTATTTTAGACCTCCTTGCTAAATTAAGGTCATCATCAGAAGTCATCTTATATAGTTAAAGAGAGAGTTCACTCAAAAATGAAAATTCTGTCATATATGGACAAAAATACAGTGAAAGTCAATGGGAACCAAAACGATTTGGTTTTCAACATCTTTCAAAATATCTTCTTGCATATGCCACAGAAGAAAGAAAGTCATACAGGTTTGGAATGACATGAGGGTGAATAAATGATGAAAGAATTGTAGTTTTTGGTGGACTATTCCTTTAATTCACAGGAGTAACTTCTTTATATATCATCTGCAGCTGCAGTAAGAAATACCTTGATACACATAGGACGCCTTAGAGAGAGTTTTTTGTGTCTGCCATGTGACTGTGCCCTCCGGTGTCCTGAGAGGCTGCGGGAATGCAGACGTCTCCCCTGCTGTACGCCTTAATGCCTGGGGGGCACAGGGACACCGGGGCCCCTGGCAGCTGGAGCTGAGAGAGACTCAGATGGGGCCCGTCTCAGCAGTGTCACTCTGGGACAAGAGACAGAGGAGAAGCCAGAGAGAGGAGATGAGGGTAGAACTCCTTGAGAGGAAACTGGCAGAGAGGAAAAGAGCAGCCAGAGTATTTCCCAGACACACATATTTAAAGACAGATACATTCATGATAGAAATATATGGATGTGCAGTGTATACATGATGTAGATGTATAGAGTGACCCATATGAAGCAGATGGAAAAAAAGTAAAAGAAATATATAAAATAAGATGCAGAAAGCCTTACCACTTTGTTGTCCTAGTCATTTTCACTAACTTTCAGGCCAAAGGAAACGAAACAAAATTTTCATATAATAAAAATTGGGAAGACTGGGGTTTATGGAAGTAAAATAATGACTAATGTCTTTGAAACAAAAAAGCATGTTGAATTGCACTAACTGAAAAAATAATGCATTGTATTAACAGTATT
>JAFVLL020006900.1:0-12287 GCA_021397915.2 Tor tambroides | reverse complement strand
TAACCAAATTTTATTCTGTCAAAATAGATTAAACAAAATTTAGATTGAAATTTTAAGAATAAATGTGGGAAACAGCTAGTTGGACACCCCTCTTCCTCTCGGTTTTGGTACGTTCCACTGTCAGAGCTCAGTTTGGAAGCACTCTCATGAGTCAATTCCTTTTTTCAGACAGTCAATATGTGCTAATGTTAATATTACTGTTAATATTACTTTATAAATTTGTTTTAATTAGTTTATTAGACAAATAAATGAAAAATGTAGCAATAATTCCGAATAAATAATTAAACAACTATATAAAGTAGGTATTTAAATAAGGGAATGGAACGGATTTTAAAAAGGCTAACGTTACACACTGTGTTTTGTTGGACAAACGGTATATAATATAAATATTCAGTACACATGAAATGCACATTACCTGACAGATGTCACTAAAAGAAATTGTCTGACGCTTTTCTCTTCAGGTAAAATAGGCTAAATAAATAAATAAATTAATTAATTAATCTATAAAGTCAGAGAGAGTCCCGTGCGTTTTAGTCAGAAACGCTCTACGCCTGTCGATCATTTTAACCGTTTAGGTTTGTTGATAAGGTGTTTGCTGATTAACTTTAGACGAATATCATGGTGAAAAAAATCACGTACCAGAGTATTTACTAGCTGAGGTACTTATGCTGCATTTTCAAAAAACCTAACTACTATGGTTTATGTAAAAAACTACAACAGTTATGATATTATATTTTGGGGTTCAACACCAAATTTCAAATCTGACATGGGTTTTAAATCCATTTCAAACTGACGAGCTGATGCTGTGGTTCAACTGAAAAATTAATATGCATATTTCACAGCCCACGCTCCTTCAGCCAAAGATAAAGAGACATTTTGGTTTCCGGCTCATTTGTACACAAACAAATTATGTAATTTACTACAGGAGAATATGCTGAAAACAGATCTGTAGTGGTGATGTGTTCTAGAGCCGCTCTGTGACTTCATAATGGTTGCCTAGTAACAGACAGGCTTTCTCTGGAACCCCCTCCAACGTTCGAATCGTCATCTAGAGGCGCTTCCAGCGGTCAGCGGAATTCTAGATTCGTGCAGCCTAGAGTTGTTGGCGTCTGTAAAGTGTTAATGTGGTGTAATTCTGGCAGAGGTGCAGATTCAGGTCACACCTTGGAAATGAGACATATATAGAACCTCTCCAGTAGATGGAGCTGCAAACACACACAGACACAGACACAGACACAGACACACACACACACACACACACACACACACACACACTTGGGCCAGAAGCTGGTGATGTTAATAATGTAGAAACTAGTTTGTAAAATTTGGGGGAAATCTATGATATTCCATCACACATTTTATTTTGACAAATAAAATTATGAATTTAGCCTGTTTTAAAATAAATTTAATATATGTAAAAAATGTTCAATTGCAACATAAAATAGGGTGAAATAAGATAGATCTATCTATCTATCTGTCAGTCTGTCTGTCTGTCTATCTGTCTGTCTATCTATCTATCTATCTGTCGGTCTGTCTGTCTATCTATCTATTGTTCGTTCTATCGTTTTACCTTTATCTTGTTGTTCCATCTGTCATTCTATCATTCTAATAATACTAATATTGTAAAATATAAAAAATGTAAAAATAAAACTAAAAATAAAAAATAATGTGAAATAATATCTATCCATCTATCTATCTTTACGTAAAAATGTAAAAATATAATTATCTATCTATCTATCTATCTATCTATCTATCTATGTATCTATCTACGTAAGTCATTTATAAGTGATTACTTAACGATCAACTAATCATTTACAAAACATTCATAAGCAATTAATAAGTGATATGCTAACGATTTGTGTATGTTTTGTTAATTCATTTACAAATCATTTACAAGAAATTAGTTAATGATGAATTAATCATTTACAAAATATGACTGCATTCATAGATGATTAATAAGTGATATGTTCATATTTTTAACTATGTTTTGTAGATTAAGTTATAAATCATTTACAAGTGATTAGAAGATGATGAACTAATCATTTACAAAACATGACTAAACATTCAAAACTGATTAAGTAATATGCTAACGATTTACAAATCTGTCATAAGTTATTTTTAAAAAATAGCATCATGAAATAATCAAACAGATCCTTAATGGTTAATAGCTATTAGTTAATATATTATTAATCATTTATAAATCATTGAAATATCAACAATGTACTATTATCTCAATAAACATTACAAATAATTTACAAAGCTTTCTGCGTCCCCTAATCTAAAGTGTAAACTACTCATCACTTGTAAATGTGTTACACATCATTTGTAGATCTTGTTTACCTGTTATAAATGATCTGTAGCTATATACAAGGCATTTACAACACTTTCTGCATCCCCTAATCTAAAGTGTAAACTACTAATCAGTTGTAAATGTTTTACAAACCTTATGGTTTCCAGATGTGTGTGCGTAAATATATATACACACACAAATAACATGTATCCGGAAGGTTTGTAAAACATTTACAACTGATGAGTAGTTTACACTTTAAATTAGGGGACAGAAAGGTTTGTAAATGATTTATAGCACAATGTTGACTTTTTGATGATTTATAAGTGATTAATAATATAACTATTAACCATTAAGGACTGTTTGATTATTTCATGATGCTATTTTTTAAAGATATGACAGATTTGTAAATCATTAGCATATTACTTAATCATTTGTGAATGTATAGTCATATTTTGTAAATGATTAATTCATCATTAACTAATTACTTGTAAATGACTCGTAAATGAATTAACAAAAACACAAATTGTTAGCGTATCACTTATTAATTGCTTATGAATGTTTTGTAAATGATTAGTTCATCATTAACTAATCACTTAAATTACTTACAACTGAACGTTATTATAAATTGTTACCAAATATAATTATCTGTCTGTCTGTTTATCATCTATCTATCTATCTATCTATCTATCTATCTATCTATCTATGTGTCTGTCTGTCTATCTATCTAATGTAAAAAATGTAAAAATGCAAAAATATAATTATCTATCTATCTATCTATCTATCTATCTATCTATCTATCTGTCTGTCTGTCTATCTAATGTAAAAAATGTAAAAATATAATTATCTGTCTGTCTGTTTATCATCTATCTATCTATCTATCTATCTATCTATCTATCTATCTATCTATCTATCTATCTATCTATCTGTCATCTCTGGGTGAGAACTGAACCTATGTATCCGTGCATTCGAGGCCCCGCCCCCGCGTTTCGACCACGCCCCCACGGCAGACCTATGAGAATGTAGGCGGGGCGTGAGCGGTTGCGCCATGTTAACGCTGCACGTTGCAGCCGCAGCAGCCAGTAGCAGCAATACAGAGACATATGCGGGATTATAGAGCTAAACCCGGCCAGCAGCCACAGAGAAGATTGCAATTGGGTCTGAGGCTTTTATTTAATGCACCGCACCCAAGAAGAAGCCAGGATTGCGTTCCCGTTTCGGAATTATTATTTATTACTGTGCCAGAGGCCCCTTGAATTGAATGTAATGTGAACATCTACAGAAATGTGGTTATTTTCCTGCAGATGAGCTGCCGTTTTGTCCTCTCCCCCCCTCCTATTCTCCTTTCATCATAATTCAAGATCATCTTCAATTCACTGGACTCTCCTAGACCTGTATATGAAGGTAAGCAAGCATGCATTATGGTTGTATTTCTGTATTGGTGTCACCATTCATGCATGCATGCATGCCCTGTCTTCCTTTTTTATCCCATTGCATAGCAACCAAACCAGCCAATGCAAGCTTCCAGATCCCTCAAATGATGCACAGGCAGAGGCATAAAGCGTGCATTCACCTTGCACGCTGATTTTAGGGACAGGTTTGCTTCGGATGCCGTGCAAATGCCTTTATGTAACGTCCAGGGTTTAGTTTCTGCTGCATGTGAAGATAATCCATCCATATGATGGCCAGAATGCATGCAGTGTCTGTGATTTGTGCAGCCGGGCAACATGGATTGCATGCATAGTGTGTTTCGTTCTGTTCTGATACCTGGCAACCCTCTCAATGGCCTCTTTTCGAGATCCTTCAGCTGTCATGTGAGATATATTTGAGCTTTTGTGTTTATTTAAGGTTTATGTCACATCTGTACATCTCAGCTGCTCCCCATTGTGCCTTCTTTTCTCTGCCACACCATTACATAACCTCAGCTCTCATCCTTTGCATGCAAATAATCTGCTTGCATACAGTTGGATCCAGAAAAGGACCTTATATTGGTGCAATGTATCACCATAAGGTTTGTTCTAATTGTTTTCTGGGCACTACGCATCTCCCCTGGTTGAGTCGGTGACATCATCTCCTGTTCTGTCCCCCTGGTGTGTGAGCGTGTGTGCAAGTGCGCATTCTTCAACAGACTGTAATGCCAGATCTGGATTTGTGGTGTTCTTCTGATGATGCACAAAGCCCTTTTTCATGAGAAAATTGATGTGTCGTGCAACCGTGCGTTCAGTTGAATGGTTTTTATTGCAGTAGGGTTGGATGTTTCTCTAAAGCTGGCTTTGGTTCAGATGGAAAAGGTAGCTTGTATGGATGATGTGTTGAATGAATGAATGAATGCATGAATGAATGAATGAATGCATGATTGACAGCCTGTTGGGCGGTTAGCATCTTTGTCTTCTCATCTTCTAGCTCAGTGGTTCTCGACTGGTTTTGCTTCAGGACCGTGATCTTGCGTTTGGATGTTTACAAGAAAAATTTAAAGTATGCATGCAATTGTAAAAAATACTTGTAGTTTTATAGATAAGCATGCAATTTTACTTGTAAAATGTGATTTGTGATGTCCAACAGTGTCTTGTAAGGTACTATTTTGGCCTTGATGTTCAATGCTCATTGGATATTTACAAGCAAAATTTTAATCATTAATGCAATTGTAAAAAAAAAAAGTACTTGTAATTTAAAAAAATATGCAGTTTTACTTGTAAAATGTTACTTGTAAGGTTCAGCTGTGTCTTCAAAGGTACTATTTTGGGCTGCCACTTGGTGTACAATGCAAGATCCGCATTGGATATTTACAAACAAAATTTTAAATATGCATGCAATTGTTAAAAAACAATACTAATTTTAAGAATGCATGCAATTTTACTTGTAATTTTACCTGTCAGGTCCAAAAGTATCTGGTAATGTCTGTATTGGGCTGCCACGTTCAATGCGAGATTTTCTTTGGACGTTTAGAAGCAAAATTTTCAGTATGCATAAAATGTAAAAATATAAATTACTTGTAAGGTTTTAAGAATGCATGCTATTTTAATTGTAAAATGTTACTTTTAAGGTCCAGCGGTATCTTGTCAAGTGTCAGAATAGTTCTTTACATTATTCTTTTGCAAGATCTGCGTTTTGACATTGTTTCGTATTGTAACAAAAAAAATTATTGTAATTTTTTTTTTAAAGAATGCATGCAGTTTTACTTGTAAAATGTTACTTGTAGGGTCCAACAGTGCCTTAAAAAGTGCTGTTTTGGGCTTCCACTTGACATCCAATGTAAGATCTGCATCCTGAAGCAAAACTAGTTGAGAACCAATGAGCTTACTTGTATATTTACTTGTAAAATTTTACTCGTAAAGTTTACTTGTAAAATGTCCTTAAAACTGAGCATTGAAATGTGTTGAAAATACAGTGAAGTGCATACATACAATAAGACACAACATTTGACTGAATTGGAATATTGACAGTTTTGTAAGTGCATAAACGACCACAGAAATGTGATTTACCAGACTAATGGAACAAGTAGTGGGATAAATCTACCAAGTAAATTTGCTGTAAAGTGTGAATGAACACATGCTTTTGACGTAAACAACACAACATATGGGAATAGTTTTTTTTAAATTATAAATTAAAGTGATAAATTTATTTTGAAATCTTAACTATGCACAATTGTATAGTTAGTTTTTAATTAATTTATATTATATATTATTATTAATATTATTACTGGCATTCATCATTTGAATTTTCTACTGATGTTCATCAGAACACAAGTTGAGAACCTCTGTAGCTTATGATGCATTATAGGTTATGATGGCTTCACCTTAGAGAGAAAGATGGAAATATTGGTTTAGGAGGCTGACCGTGAGAGTATTTTGGGGTGGGGGATAAACTGATTTTGTAACCCCACTGTCTGAGATCATTTGAGGTGTTTGATGGTCTGAACCCCACTCAGCGGAAAATTCTTAGTGTTTCGGTGTTTGTGGTATTCGATGACATCCGGGGAAACTTCTACAGAAGAGAAATGTTCCACCACACACACACTCTCTCTCTCTCTCTCTCTCTCTCACACACACACACACATCACATCACATCACAGTTTAGCAAGTTATACAAAGAGATTATCCTTTCTGCATTGACACGCAGGACAAATAAGGCTGTGCTGATGTAAGTATCAGATATGAATGTTATTTTTTGGACCGATTTGTGTTTTTGTGATCTTACGATTGAAAGTCTTTGAGGTTGTTTTTTACTTCATATCTATTCATTCTTCATCGCCATGATAACAGTGACCATAAGGGTTGAAGAGATCCTAAACAGCGATGCGTTTGTCTCAGAATACTTGCTTTGTAAAGGTACGCTGGTGTAAATTTAGTAAAGTATGCTCAAATGTATTTGTTATTGATGGCACCCTTTGTCTGACAGTATCTTTCTATGTAGATTGTGTCGTAGATTAATGGTTGTAATCAGTTGGGTGGGGGAGTTTGAATAAGCGACTGTGACCGTTCAGAAAGGTCGCATGTTTGTTCCTACAGGTCACGAACTCTGACCCCTTGTTGTTTATGCAGCTGCCTTTTAGTGTTATGGCAGCTTGTTTCGTACAGCATGAACATGTGTAAAGAAACTTAGGTGTGTCCATTTTTAGAAACCACTAAAAAAAATGTAAAAATAAACCACGCCGGCAACTGTGAATGATAAATGATGCAAATGCCATTCAAAGGGGAAGAGAAAGCTTGGTGAATCCTAAAGAAAAAGACTTGTTTTGTCTAAAAACCATAAAAGGATAGTTCACCCCCAAAAATGACAATCATTTACTCACCCTCATGTCGTTCCAAACCTATATGACTTTGATCTTCTGTGAAACACAAAAGAAGATATTTTGAAAAATGTTCTGGTGTTTTGTTTTCTCTCTTTACAATGGGATCCAGGGGGTTTTTGTTTGGACCCCATTGACTTTCATTGTTAAAACAAAACAAACAAACATAAAACAGTGACCTTTTTTATTTAAAAATCTTGTTTAGTGTTCCAAGTTTAAACAAGGTTGTGTACCCTTTAAGTACATCTGGTGAATGATAGTCACCCTCTTCCCTGACCTTAGCACCAGTAAACGTGCTGCGAATATGTTAAGCCAGTGTTCCTTGAAAGAGACTTTGTATACGACATCACATAAGCTCATAACCTGCTCCCCGTCTGCTGCCCTGTGGACAGATATGGTCCTTTCCTCCCAGATTGTGGTTACAATGCACAGAAAAGCAATGTGAATGAACAGGTCTATCGAATAACAAGAAACAAAGACTCTAGATTGGGTGGTGTCGAGTCCGAGGCCCTACAGTGAGCTAAAACCCTAGAAAAAACTCCCTTGGGTAAGAGTTTTTAGATCTAGGAGACTCACTGTCAGGTCTTTGATTCTACACTACCTAATCTAGAGTTTTTAACTCTAGATATCCTGTTCTAAAGAATCCAGATCTGGCTGTCTAGAGCTAATCGTTCTAGAATGGGCGGTCTAAAGTCTGAGATCGTATAGTAGGCCGTCCGATACCCTTTTTTTTTTTTTTTTGAAATCTAGAGTGCATTGAATAAAAGAAAAGATTCTAGATTATCCTATCCAAGGTTATGTGTTAATTTTCTACACAGTTTTTTAGTTGTAGGCTTCGTCTTTTGACCATAATATTCTTTAGATTTAGTTGATATTTTGGCCATATTTAAGTCAGTTTTTAGTTATGCACCGAAATAGATTTTTTCAGAACGCAGAAAACTAAATTTACATTTTCATTTTGACTGAAAACCAAAACTGAAAACCAAATTTGAGTTATTGGGTAACTGATTTTTTTACGCTCTTCATCCAGGTTTGGTCCACAAAATAGACGCAATTGAAGCACGTCATTGGAGAGGCTACATAATTCTATAATATTATATATATATATATATATATATATTTTTTTTTTTTTGTTTTCTTTTAAGAGTTTTGTTTTTTGTTTGGTTGGTGTTTTGATGTTTTGATTTTTGTTGTTGTTGTCGTTGTTGATTTAATGTTTTATTTTCAATGTTTTTTATGTTGATTTTTGTTCAGTTTTGTTTGTTTTTAGTGTTTTTTTTGTTTGTTTTTGTGTATTTAGTGTTTATTTGTTTTTTGTTTTGTTAGTATTTTTTGTGTTTTTTTGGGGGGGGGGGGTTGTTAGTGTTTTGATGTTTTAATTTTGTTTGTTTTTACTGTTTGTTTTGTTGTTGTTGTTTTTTAAATCAGTGCAGTTCTGTATATATGTATTTATAATTTGCTTCTCTGCCATTCATTTTTTTTATCATATACGTTTATTTATTTATTTATTTATTTTGCTGTTTCTGCTGAATTTTTTTGGTTTATGTTGGATCAAATAATTTAATTAATTAATTAATTAAAATAATGAAAATTATTTTTAAAAAATTGTATTTTAGCCATCGAAAACACTTTAGATGATGAAGTTCAAAAGTAAACCAAACATTCAAAGATTTTTAATTAGTTTAGATATATCAACATTTAATAGCAATATTGTTCATTTATTATGTTTTTTATGTCTTTAATTCATAATTTATTGATTGTTTTTTTAGTGCATTGTAACAGAAGGAGCACATTCACAGCATGACTTGCATATTCTGACTAGCATGTAATTTAGCTTAAGTCCACTTGTGCGTTCGCAACATTATGTGCAGAAGAAAATTGTAATATTACATTTGTTGTGTATCTGTCTGATTAATTATATGTATAAGATGTGTTTGGAGTTAATTAACCCGCTAGCAAAGCGCTTCAGTTTACCAGTGTTCGTTATAAGTGTAAACATTGTTAGTATAGATAATATTTTGCGGTATTTTCTCTCTTTCTCTTGTCTTGTATACGTCAGCAGCGTTAATTATCATCTTAAAGTGTAATTTTGTTGTGTCTTTGTTATCGCTGATGATATCAGTAGTATCAGTCAGAAACTAAATTAGGTGTGGGAGATTGTGGTTGTAAAATGCTACGTCTCTTTACTAAGAGTTCAAAGGAAGTTTCATAGCCTTCTACTTTGTAGAAATTCTTCCGTCTTTGTGTGTCTGATTGAAATTGCTTGATCTTTTCTAATATAAATAGGTTTTCAACAAGGTATCTTTTGAGGGACTCTTCAGTGGGCTGATTGTCTTGAGGAATCTGAGAGCTGGCCGAAAATGACCTTGTTTGCTTTGAGAAGAGCGTTTAGTATCATTAAAACCTTGAATGGAAGAGTTCAATATTAGAGGATGTATGTCAGCAGTTTTAGAAGCTGAATTAGGTTAGCTCACAAGAAAAAAAAAAGAGTAAATATAGTAAGCAATTTGAGTTGTCTGAATCCGAATTATCTTGACACCAACCCTGAACTCTATTTCTTTTACGAGTTTCTTCAATTGAAAGACTATTTTCCAAGTGCCTTGTTTTGATTTTTGTCTCTACTAGTAGATCCTGAAAGCTAAAATCTTTAAAACATTTTCCCTGCTCGCTTTATAGCTGTTTACAGGAACTTTTAGGTGGAGTACAGACGAATGTTTGTGAATGATGTTTGCCATAGGATCACATGGGCTGGTGTGTGAATGTGTGTTTTACACTGCTTAATAACATTTACCGTGATGCAATGCTGGTCAGGTGAGCTTGTTGGTGACCTTTAGCCTCTGTGTGTTTCTCAGACGGAGTGGGGACCGTAATGACCGCACGCTTCCGGTTGCCTGCTGGCAGATCTTACGATGTGGGAGCGTTGGAGGAGGCCAGAGAGAGACAGCACGCGCAGGTGGTGTGTAACGTTTTACTGCTGGACAACACAGTACAAACCTTCAGAATCAATGTGAGTATACACACTTTCATTCATGTATGCTGAACCTCTTTAAAGGAATAATTCACCCAAAAATGAAAATTTGCTGAAAATTTACTCAGGCCAAGATGTAGATGCGTTTGTTCCTCCATCACTTGCTCACCAGTGCAGTGAATGGGTGACGTCAGAATGAGAGTCCAAACAGTTGATAAAAACATCACAATAAATCACAAGCAATCCACAAAACTCCAGTCCATCGAAAACTTGCCTGTTTGTAAGAAACAAATCCATCATTAACACAATTTTAACTTCAAATCGTAGTTTCCAGCAAAAATCTGTAATATCGCTTTTTCCAGTGAAAAGGTTGTCTCGTCTGAATAAGGAGAGAAATCTGGACAGATCAAGCATAGTTTACAAGTGAAAACTGTTCAAAACAAATATGTTGGTGAATTTTGATGTGAGAGGACAACAGGGGGTGGACTTTTTCACTGGAGAAAGCCATGTAATGGATTATGGGCTTATATTTTAGTCAGACGCAACTGTTTAAAGTTAAAAATGTCTTAATCATGGATTTGTTTCTTACAAACACACAGCAGTTTCTCAAGATTTTAACTGATGGACTGGAGTGGTGTGGATTACTTGTGGATTATTGTGATGTTTTTATCAGCTGTTTGGACTCTCATTCTGACGGCACCCATTCACTTCAACCAAATGGTGAGCGATCCATTGGTGAGCAAGTGATGTAATGCTAAATTTCTCCAAATCTGTTCCTATGTAGAAACAAACTCATCTACATCTTGGATGTCCTGAAGGAGAATAAATGTTCATTTTTGGTGAACTGTTCCTTTAAGGAAACTAATCCACCCTCAGGACTAGTTGTTTTCCGAAAGAAGGCTAAATTTCATTGCATATTTTTTTTTAGTGTTAAACTCTAGTGCTGTTTGTGCTACTTTCTTGAAAATCATGAGGAATGAGTGCGTTGTTTCTTTTGTAAGTGATTAGAGCTTAGACTTTCATCTGGTGGATTACAAAACAGGCAAAAAATCCTGTAAATTTACACTGAAGGTCACAGGGTGGATTTTTTTGGACTTTGGCCAATAGGAAACCATCTGTCCATCTAACAACCACTCAGAACCCTTCCAGCAAGACGCTAAAACCCAATCAGAACGCCTTAGTGGCTGCATAGCAACACCCTGGCAACCACTCAGAACGCTCTGGGATCTTGGCAGCAGGCCAGCACCACTCACATTCAGAAAAAACAAAAATCTGCTTTAATTCAACAGTACTTCAATCCTAACTGGATAAGATTGCAATTGTTTTTATTTTCTGCTTTTGGCAGAAAACCAAGCTCTGAATTCAGTCGCAAGTTCAAAATAGCTTGATTTTGTAAGTCTTGAGTGAATAAAGACCCAAATATCTCAACAGTCCTATTCTGTTTTAAGGATCTCTTTGGATATTGAGAAGATCCAAAGTTTCTTTCTCTGGAGTCCTACAGAATCTTCTTTTAAGGGTTCAGAAGGACTTTAAGGAACGCTTTAAAATTCTTGAAAACCTTTATAAACAGATCTACGGGTTTAAATGTTCTTCATATACCTCTTGAAATACTTATAGCAGATTTATGAAAAATATTTTGAAATCTTTAAGACTTCCACACAAAATCTACATGATGCACATTTTTTTCCCCTCAGAAGAGTAGTTTAAAACATAGTAAGCAATCAAAAATCTAAAAAAATCTTTTACATGCTATTCCAAGCTTGTATGAGTTTCTTTCTTCTGTGGAATGCAAGTGAAGATATTTTGCTGAATGTCTCAGCTGCTCTTTTCTATATAACCAAAATGTTGGCTGTCAAGCTCCAAAAATGTCCAAAAAGCAAAGTTGTCTATAAGATTTGTGCACTACATTTTAAGGGCCAGATTTACTAACAGCTTGCGCCAGCGCAAATCGTCTTTTGGCGTTAAAATAGTACTGTCAGGATTTACTAAAGACACGCAGTGAAGAATTAGCGCTGAAAAGGCGTGGACAGTTATTTTTGCACCTGACCTTATTGAATATGCATTTGTAGGAGTTTCCCTTTCAGACACAAAATTTATGGGTGGAGAGTATTAAAATCAATCACGCAACACAATTTTACTAACATTTGCGCTCATCAAATTACTGGTATTTGTGCATTATTTAACGCCCAAAAAAAGCATGTCTTAAAGCAGGTGGTAATTTGCGCTGCTCTTGGTAGATTGCG
>JAFVLL020006899.1:0-27970 GCA_021397915.2 Tor tambroides | reverse complement strand
TGCCACGCTGAATTGAGGCAGTAATTAAAGCAAAAGGAGCCCCTACCAAGTATTGAGTACATATACAGTAAATGAACATACTTTCCAGAAGGCCAGCAATTCAATAAAAATGTTTTTTTTATTGGTCTTATGAAGTATTCTAATTTGTTGAGATAGTGAATTGGTGGGTTTTTGTTAAACGTGAGCCTAAATCATCACAATTAAAAGAACCAAAGACTTAAACTACTTCAGTCTGTGTGCACTGAATTTATTTAATACACGAGTTTCACAACTTGAGTTGAATTACTGAAATAAATGAACTTTTCCACGACATTCTAATTTATTGAGATGCACCTGTAAGGTACAGAGTTGTACTTCTTGAAAATGTACCACCTCAGTGACCAAACAACATAAAAACAGTTTATTTTTAATTCGTTTAGTGGCATTTTTTTTTTTATGACTGAAGGTGAGTATCACTGATACCAATACTACTGATGTCTCGAATTTTTTCCCCCTAATATTTAACCATTGACTATAGCCATTCAACATTACAGTATAAGTGAGAGCTATCAATTTTAACATGTATTAGACTTTAAAAAATAACAACTTCTAATTTAAGTGAACTTAAAACAATCTTCACATAAACCAATTATAATAAATGTCATATTTACTGTGCCCTTCAGCAAGTTATCAAACACAAAATTCTAAATCAAATGTAGAAGAATATTTAAAGCCACAAAATTATTGATTTCCTCTTCTTTCTTTTGTTCTTTGATTAACAGACATCACAGCAGCTAGGTTATTAGGTTATTTGGCTGCTATTACTTTAAGAGCTGCCTCTGCTGAACGTGACGTGGATCTGACATCCGCGCTTTAATATGAAATGATACAGACTACAAAGCGTGCCGCCATATTTGTGTGTGCAGTTGAAGAAGATTCTTTTTACTGATATATGGCCTGACAACATCTCATCTGACCGCAGTTCACCGATGTTCTACTGAAGCTCCCTCGTCACCAGTATCGTTTCCATGCTCGTTTGACTAGCGCATGTCGCTGAGGTGAAGTTGGAACGTTCATCTCCAACTTGCTTTCCAAAGTACTCCCCCATCTGTCATTGGTTGGACAAATAGATGGTCCGGCCCCAAACACACACCATCGGCCTACCCAGTGTTGCTGTTTCAGTCTAGTTTGAATTCTTAAATGAATTTAAGACATAAACCCACAAATTGGTTACTTTATAGTTGAATTAGCACAATAAACTTGAATAGAGATCTAAAAAGGTTTTCACTTTCATACACAAAATATTATTTTACATTTTTTGCATGAAATACGACTGGACACATTCTTGACAAGTTTAGTAACATTCAGTCTTTTCAGTAAAGCGTAGCGATCAAAACGGCCTGTTTCAAATCGTACACCACATAGATAGTTTTATAGTGCACTTTCATCATATTTCCTGGTGCAAAATCAATGCACAAAGCTTTTGGCGGGATTCAGTTCTAGAAGCAGCAGGTCTGGATTAAAGGTCTCGGATGTGAAGAAGGATCAAGTCTGGAACTGCACATGATATTCCTTCTTACTGCACGTTTAAAACAAGTCTGTAAACTCTCTCATAATGACAAGACTGTTGGGAAGGACATTTTAAAGCCGGCCGAATATGATACTGTGCAATTATCTCATGCATTCCTTTTAATTAGGGGTGAGCGACCTCACGCTGGATGCTCAGTCTATTTTTAGAGTTCTTTCTGTGGAATTTAAAAGAGGAAACATTTCGTAAACTCCTGTCTGGATGGATGTTTACAGGGGATCAGTACTGTGGTGGGAGATTAATGAAGCCGTCAGGAACCTTCAAGACCCCCAACTGGCCAGAGAAAGACTATCCTGCTGGAGTCACATGTTCTTGGCATATAGTAGCACCGAAGAACCAGGTGGACTCATTTATTCATTTGCATATTACAGTTTCAATTAAATTTGTAGTGTATTGTTTATCTTTAACTTGAATACAGACAGGAATAATACCTTAAAATTTCTTTGTTTGTCTACAGATTATAGAGGTGAAATTTGAGAAATTTGATGTGGAGAGGGACAACTACTGCCGTTATGATTATGTAGCAATTTTTAATGGTGGAGAAATCAACGATGCTAAAAGAATTGGGAAATACTGTGGTGACAGCCCACCCGCGTATGTATCATATCATTCGTATTAAATCAGTCCTTTGCTCTGTTTTCAAAATTATCAACGTGTAGCTGTTAGCAGTACTTCTTTATTTGCGTTTTACATTTACATGTGTCTCTCTGCTTTAGACCCGTGTTCTCAGAGGGGAATCAGCTCTTCATTCAGTTCCTCTCAGATCTCAGTTTAACAGCGGACGGCTTTATTGGTCATTACAAATTTAGACCCAAGAAGTTTCCCTCCACAACCGTTCCACCAACCACGACAGCACCACCCACCACCACCAGACCGATATGTAAGTACACCCACAAAACCTGCTGCTGAGGGCAATTCTCTCTAATCATACTGTATGTAGTTGGTGACCTTAATGTTAGCCTACATTACAGGGGTTGCCTTAGGGTTAAAAATCAATGACTTCTCATTAAACATCATTATTGAAACGCCAAATTCAGCATCCCCAACTTGAAAGCTACCATGTTTGATGTCCTGTGAAATTGTATTTATTTAGTTATTTTGTTAGTTATTTAACTTCCATATTTAGTTTTTTTTTTATATTAAATATTATTATTATTCCCTGTTTGAATTATTATAAATTCTGTTTTAATGGTTAAATCAAATTTTAGTAATTGAAAAGTGTGTCTAATTAATTAAAATAATGAAACTTATAATATGATTTAACACCAATTTATTAAAAGTTGAACTAACATTACGTTTTTTATACATTAGAGGTTTTGTTTCTAACACATAAAATGTGTATTATTTCTAAAATATATTTATTTTTAAAGTGTAATGTTTTTTTCTCCCAAATTCTAAATCATTCTCCTTTTTTTTCTGTCATTTTTCCATTTTAATGGTTTATTTAAAGTTGAATAATGAAAATTGATGTCTAATCAATTGAATTCATAAAACTTTAACAATTAAATTTTTATATTTTTTTCATTGTTAGTTTTCATTCATTTATTTTATTTTATTTTATTTCCAATAATTAGGCTCTGTCATCATGTGACAAAGAAGACTGGAACTATGATGCTGAAAATAAGAATAAATTACGATTTGAAGTATACTGAAATAGAAAACTACTAAAAGTTCACAATATTGCCATTTTACTCTATTTTTGATGATACAAATGCAGCCTTGGTAAGCAAAAAGACTTCCTTCAGAAACAATTACAAATCCTACCAACCCCAAACTTTTGTAAACTAAATATATTTCTAGAAATTACCAACTGGACAAAATCTAAAATGATGTTTAAAAGGTGTTAAATGGAGCTGGAAGTAGAAAACTGCTAGCTGGATTTAAGGAGCCAAAATATTTATCAAATTGTTAGTTTGCTGTCAATGCATGGTAACCTAAGCAGACAAGCCTTCGGCATATATACAGCTATTATTAGGTGAAATTTAATTGGTCCATATTATTTGGTCCATTGAGTTATTTAAATTATTTATTTTAATAAATATATATATGTAAATGGCAGAGAGGAATTTCAGGCAATTTTACATCCGTTTCTTCTTTGATATCAGTTTTATCCAATTTCTGAAGCTTGTACCTAACCCTCACTTTCTCGCTTTTTGCACGCACATACTAAAAGATAAGCTTTGCTGGCTCAGAGTCAGTAAGCTACAGTAAAACAACTTTTTGATGTCTTTTTTTGCTATCTATACTCTTCTCTCCAGCTTTGAAGTACTCTGCAGCGCTGTGTCAACAGAAATGCAAACGGAAGGGAACCCCTGAGAGCCACTACTGTTCCAGCAACTTTGGTAAGAGAAGCCCTCTGCAGTTGATACTAACTTTTTTTTGCTGACACATGAAGACCCACACACACAACTGCAAAGTGAGGTGGAATCTTGTGGGTGGGGGGGCAACAGAGTAAGTGGAAACAAGTACTGATTGTTCACATTTTGTCTATAATCTAAGTGCATGTTTTTTTCAGCATCTTATCTTTGGCCTGCTGGTTTGTGTCAGTGTGTTTCAAAAGATTCCTTGAGCGTTTTTTGCCATCAGCACAGTGGATTTGTGTGTAGGATACAGTGCTCTTGTGTAAATAGACTGCAGTGGACTGTGGGTAAACTGTTGGTAAATGGGAGTGTTGATTCAGTCAAGCTCTTTGGCCGCAGTCGCTGGCCCTGGAACAGATCTGCTATGTTCATGTCCAGGGGCGAGCAGATATCTCATTCTGATTTCTGCTGTTTACTTGGATTTGCATATGGGGAAATCCTGTGGTCGGTGAAGAGCAGAGTCACGTTGAGAAACAAGAACTGAATGTGAACGATGGTGGAAAATTACATGCACATTAAGTCAAATTTGTAAAATCACATACTTTAACTACCATCCAACCTTGCAGAAATGAATAAACACAAGTTTAGGATGTCAGGATGAAAATACATGTTCAAATAATAGACATAAGCCACATTTAACCTTTCCCAAAATTTACCAGTTTGATTCTGCTACTTCTACTTCTTGGTCTATCAGAAGGAGTTTAGTATGGAAGTCCACTGAACAAAAAATAAAGTAATTGTGACATTTTCTCTCACAATTCTGATTTCTTGTCAGAATTACGTGATATAAACTCGCAATTGCGAGTTATAAAGTCATAATTGCATGATAGAAACTTACAGTTCTGAGAAATAAAGTCAGAATTGCGAGATATAAACTCGCAATGGTAAGAAAAAAAGGCAAAAGTGGGAGGAAGAAAAGTCAGAATTGTAGGATATAAAAAAGTCAAAATTGCGAGTTTATATCATGCAGTTCTGAGGAAAAAAGTCAGAATTGCAAGATGTAAACTCACAATTGCGTGAAAAAATTCAGATTTGCAAGTGTATATCATGCAATTCTGAGAAAAAAATAGAATTGCGAGAAAAAAAACTTCTGAGATAAAATGTCACAATTACCTTGTTTTATTTTTTATTCAGTGGCGGGAAAGAGTTTCCATAGTTTAGTTTATTTGAAGTAAAAAGTACTGAAATTAAGAAAAGACCCCTAACTAAGACAAAAATGTTGTCAAAACCCAAATTTTGGTATCAAGCTAAGTAATTAAAAGTAGTCTCTAAAAGTTTTTTTTTTTTTTTTTTTTTTGACCCATCAGTGATCACTGGAACGGTCATCACCGCTGTAACGCGAGGAGGTAGCATGTATGCCACTATCTCCATAATCAATGTCTACAAGGAAGGTAACCTTGCTATCCAGCAGGCTGGCAAAACCATGAGCACAAAGATTGTCATCCTTTGCAAGAAGTGCCCGTACGTCAGACGAGGTAAGTGCCTTCTTCAACTTTGGTAAATGGTAACACTAAAGGCCCTGATATACTTCAAACGAAATCGAAGAACGAACTGATATGACGTCATTTTGAACAAAATCAACGAAACGAAGGAAATAAAGTTCGTTTTGAGTTTGTTTCGGCAGTTCGATACAGCTCACCAAAGCGAACTTTCTGGAGAGTTCGTTTTGGCTCCTAAACACCTTTGAGCTACCATTGGTCCGTGGCGATTATGCAATCGGTGGGTGTGTTCTGGAACTCCACCTTCTTTGGTGGAGTTCCAGAACCTTTTCCCCGGTTCGTTTCTCATTCAACAAACGTCAGGCTGGAGAACAACATCTCCAAGTCACTAGCAACATAAATACACTGTGTCGAATAGCTGAGCTGCCACAAATATATCCGCACCTGTACAATCACTCGCGGGGAGACTTTAAAGATTCAGAGAAAGCATTTAATTCCTAGAAAGAAATCGCAACGAAGCTTGGTGTCGACGACCTGGAGTTATGCAAAAAGCGACATAGAGAAACATCAGATGCAAGTTTTCCAAAGCCATGAAAAGAATGAACGAAAGAGTAAAGATATAAGGTAGCAAGTACCAAATACATGTGTTTCAAATAAATGTTACACCATAAGCGAATTTAAAAGGTATACAATAAATGAAATGCCATAACATACAATAATAAACCTTTGTTTTTATCAAATTATGACAACACATAAAATATAAAAATGTGTAATAATTTATCCAGTTTAATAAATGACCTAGATACACCTTCATTGCACCGTTGTTGTGTTTAGGTCAGACACGCCAGCGTCGCCATGTTTACATTAATCTACAGCCCGCCTCCAGCAGCGCGGGGGTGTTGGAATGTTCAAAAACAGTAATACGCCTTATATAAGCCTTTTCAAACTTCTTTTTGCCCCCAAACAAAGAATGAAAACGAACTTCGTTTGAAGTATATCGGGGCCTTAACATGCTGGACAGTTTCAGAGACCTGCTGAAGCACATCACTGTAACCTCTCATACTGAATATATAATTTTGTTCCTGTTAGTAATTCTTCTTTGTTTGTCAGTGTGTAAAAACAAGGAAATATTTCAGTTTATTTTCCACTTCATTTCTGAGAACAGCATCTGTAGCATGATGTCAGTTACCACAGACTGAAATAACTTACAACAGGTTTTCTGTTAACTCAACTGTGAGCTATGTTTGAGTGTAAGATTCAAAAAAAAGAGTAAACCAAACATTCCAAAAATGTTTTCTAAACAAAACGATGCCTCGTTGTATTTTGGTAATGAAAAAACATACAAACTCTTCCCAATTCAAGCAGCGAGTTGCTCTTAAATGTGCATTCAGTAGTATGGTGTCAATTTAACTCTTTCTCCACCATTGACTGAATTTTACCTCATTTATGAGACAACGCTTCCCTGGCAGTGACAGAATTTTCTGGCTTTTTACGTGTTTTCACTGTTAGATGTAGGGGGGCGCTATTACACATCTTCTAAAAGAGTACAAAATTTCTGTATCAAAACATGCATATGTAAGCAGATGCATATGTAAAATAACACAATCATCCATTGTTAAACAACATATATTGCCTAACCTTACTGAATAAAATGTTCTCATAGACTCAGGAAGTGGTTTAGGACTGTGCAAGCTTTGGAGGTGTTGATGGAAGCAATCTACTCCATCTACGTTTTGATCATCATTCTGAATCCAATCCAATCATTTGTCTATGACAAAAATGATTTTCTCAGCTTTTTGTTCCAAAAAAAAAAAAAATATATATATATATATATATATATATATATATATATATATAGTCTATGAGAACATTTTATTCAGTAAGGTTAGGCAATATATGTTGTTTAACAATTGATGATTGTGTTATTTTACATATGCATCTGCTTACATATGCATGTTTTGATACAGAAATTTTGTACTCTTTTAGAAGATGTGTAATAGCAACCCCCTACCATATAACATATATATATATATATATATATATATATATATATATATATTTTTTTTTTTTTAATGAAACCTGCCCACATTCATGTGTTGATAAAAAAAAAAAAAAAAAGAATGCAAGAATCTAGAATAAAATGGCTTTTTGTTTAAAAGCAGAGGCTCTGTTCAAATATTCATACAACAAATATTCTGGGGGCCATGAAAATTTTGTGAAAATTATCAAAAATGCTGGTGGCTGGCAACTTAAAAAAATGGTGGAGAAATGGAGAAAGAGTTCAAATGTTTTATATAATAAGAAATAAATAGTATTTTGGTAAACAGTGGTTGGTCCATCAATTTGTTCCACATACAAATAATAGCTGTAAGTTTGAAACAACATAAGTAAATAATGGCAAAATGTTCATTTTTCAGGGTCAGCTGTTTCATTACATTTGTTCCGTTAAGTTAGTGGTGCATTAGTCAGCCCATTAAATAGTGCTTGTTAACATTGGAGTTAGCAGCCAAGTTCACTGTCAAAATGTTTTTATGACAAAATCTCACTGTCGTATGTTTATACAGTATATAAACATATGGAGTGGATAGCGCGAGTGAGGCCCCTGAGAAAAGCTGATCCAAAGCCCTTCCTGAATGTCTCTGCCGTTCCGTCACTGCATTCAGGTTTTTTCTGTGTGGTGTCGCTAGGTTTGAACTACATCTTCATGGGCCAGGCAGATGAGGAGGGCCGTGGAATGATTGCCCCCCATCATTTCATCATGGCTTTCAAGGCCAAGAACCAGAGGGCCTTCAACATGCTGAAGAACAAACACTGCTGAGCTCTTACAGACAATCTTTGGTCTCAAAATCCACACATGGGTGTGTGATGTCTTCATATTTGCCCTGCATGTCCCAACTTCCTTCATCGCCCACTCCAGAGGAGCCCGAGGACTGTTGAAGCAAATGGCACACGCCTGGTTGGGCTCTCTTGGTTCCTACTTCTCTTCTTACTGTTGTGATGAGCATCAAAATGGCAGCAAGAGCAAAAGTAGTAAGACATGACAGGTGAAGAAAGTTAAAATGTAAAGATTAAGATGATGGTGTTTTGAATGGCACAGTTTACAAGATATTTCTAGATTTTTGATCAAATAGCAAAGTTAGAGGAGGTTTGTTGATGATGTCTAAAAGGCAATTAACTAGTAGCACACCTTTGAAATCATGCTGGATGTGTTACATTTTGTCTATAAAGTATTTTCATAGAAACGGATACCTAGTGGTAAATGTTAAGTTGTAAATTATTTGTTTAATGAAAGAAAAAATAAAGTTCATTATCAGTTAAGTCTTGGATATTGTCTTCATGATTTATTTGGCATTTGTTTAATTGTATTTTTGTAAATTTATTGAATTTTTTCCAGAATCAGATTTGAACTGATTTGAAAATGAAGATTTAAAGAAAGCTTTCAAAGTTCAAAATAGTCAAGTAGTTCACATGGTCATGTCAGGACATCTGTTTCTAAAATTGCCTAGGGCTCAGAGTGCTTGACTATGAAGGGCACTATTCAAACATTTAACTCCTTAATAAACTCTTAAAAGGGACATATTCTACAATTATTTTCAGGTTTATTTTTAAGAGTTTCTTTTCAGCATCAAAAACAAACAAACAAAAAAAAAACAACAACATTAGATATTCTCAGACATCTTCAACCCTGCTCCTGAGCTCAGGTGGGTCTGTCTTGTGGAGTTTAGGTCCAACCCTAATCAAACACACCTGAACCAGTTAATCAAAGTCTTCGTGATCACTTGACATGAACAAAATTACAAGCAGGTTAGAAATAAACATTGCAGGACAGTTGGTCTTCAAGAGCAGGGTTGAAGACTGTTGCTTTACAATACATCAAATGTGAATTAGTCTTAAAATACATATTCAAATACTGCAAGTTACTAAGAACTTATGCAAGTTCAATATAAAACATTTCTTCATAATAAATGTTATTTATTTGAAAAGAATTACACTTTTAGAAAACAAGTAGGATGCAAGAATATTACATAAGTTATGATTCTGCAGGCTTTGGTGTAGAATAAACAGAGCTTAATACTATTCCAGTAGAGTCCCAGGACTTTTTCATCTTCCAAAGAAAAAGAAGAAGAGTGTTGTTGAGCATGCTGGGTCACTTTAACTAAATGCATATGGCTTAGCTTCTGGGGTAAAACATGGCATATTTGGAGGTGCGGAAGCCCAAAAGGTCCCTCATTTCATTGCGGAACTTGGAGAGGTCTTGCCGCAGATCATTGAGGTTCTCTACCGTGGCCTGGTCCGTGCTCTGCATCTTCTGCCTTGTGGAGGTCAGATAACGGTGAACAAGACAGCACATAATCTTCTGATAGTTCTCATCTCTTTTCTGCTTCAGGTTCCTCCATTCCTGGAAGCAAAGAGTTAGAGGATCACTGGCAAGCTGACTGTAAAGCATAATATGTCTAGAGCTCGCCTCTCTTCCACTAACATGGTGCCAATTCTAGGTTACCCCTTTTCCAGCAAAAGGGTGCACACTGTGATATCAGACCCAGTTCTCGGCCAAAGCTCAGGCAAACCTTTTGCAAAGTGGTGTCATTTTTTTTCCACCGAATTGACAAATGAACTGTAACATAGGATGTTACATTGTTACGTGTTAATTATGCTACTACACAAATAGCCCAAATATAAACTCGGCGCCAGAAGTAACGAATCCTGCTCCTTGAGGGGCAACTCCCTGCAGAGTTTAGCTCCACCTGCCTAGAAGTTTTGAGCACTCCTAAAGATCTTGGCATCCCTGGTGTATGTAGTTATGGTGTTGTTCATAGTTGTTGTTGTTCATGAATCTTGTGTACTGACAGTTCTCATAAACTAGGGGTGTTCAATCCTTTTCCTGGAAGGCCACTGTTCTGCAGAGTTCAGCTCAAACCCCCAAAAAACACACCTGAACCAGCTACACAAGGTCTGACTAGTCATACTAGAAACTTCCGGCAGGTGTGCCGAGGCAAGTTGTAATGAAACTCTGCAGGACAGTGGCCCTCTAAGACTGAGTTTGGACACCCCTTTCCAAACCCCTACCGAGTTTAGTTCCAACACACCTACCTGTAGGTTTCTAGTAATCCTGACAAGCTTGATTAGATGGTTCAGCTGCGTTTACTTGGGATTGGAGCTAAACTCTGCAGGAAGGTGGCCCTCCAGGAACAGGATTGAACAACCCTGTCATAAATTTTGAGCTCTCTGTTGTTCCTGCTCTCGAGAGATTGAAACCAAACAAGCAGATTTACTGTCTTTATTTAACGTATGGACAGGTGGACATATGGACACCCTTGGTTGTCCACATCAGGGTTGGAGCTAAACTCTGCAGTGCATTGGCCCTCCAGGGCAGAGATGTCTTTAGGAGCAGGAGTTTTTACTTGATTGTCAATAGGTCAATTATCCATATACCAGTAAATGCAAACTATGGATAGACAGTAGGCAGATTTTCCAAGATATAAGTTCATATATGTCTTACACACCTTGAGGCTATTCTGTCTCTTGACCTTGCCTGTGGAGGTGTGGGAACAGATCCATTTGCTCAAGCTGATGACCAAGTAACACATGGTCTTGGGAGAGGGTAGGATGTTGAAAGGTGGAGGCAGTGTGCACTTGTCATCGAAGTAACTGAGCCACAGCTTGGCCCGGGCAAACTTCCACTCCTTATCTTCATGGTTCTGCAAGCAGATAAAATCATCAAGGTACAATAACACCTTCACTACATGTTGCTACCTGCCTGATGCATGTTTCCACGTGTACAAGTAACTACATGTATATGTACTCATTCACATCTTCCTGAAACAAAGAGTAATATACCTGAAGATTGCTATCTGTTAGTATTCCCATTTATCACAATTGTGAGTGATTAGTCACATGGCACTTGATGGCTCAGGCAATTTTGTCCAGAACTGAGTGTCCATAATCACTGATGACAGGTTCCAGGTCACCTATTTCCAGTGTTATATGTGCCAGCTGATCAAAGGTTGTTGAGATGAACAGGAATGCTAATGGATAGATCTCCTTCAAACAACCGATTAGATCACATTAAAATCTCTGCTGCCCCCATCAGGTTTGGAGAACCCATAGTGTTTATGTGATGTTAACACTGGTGAATGAATATGTGAAACTTCATTTTATTAAATCTACTTGTCAGAAACACAATTATGGTATCATCATGTATCATGCTGAGAAAGCATCAAATCATCTCAAGGGTCACTTACAGCAATCTGTCTGAAGCTCTTATGCAGCATGGCCACCAGGAGTTTGGTGAGAACGATGACCACAACAATGTTGTAGGTACCGACGATAAGAGCACCAACAAACGACCGCAGCTCCTCTGTGTAGCTAATCCTTGTAACAAACAGAGCCACATGTGCCAGGGAAAAAATGTACCAAAAGAGGGCGTAACATGTCCCCATAAACCTGGAGAAAGTTAAAGATAAAGAATTATGGTAAAAGATTTCATTAAAACAGACCTCTTTTTTTCATGGTCAACATGGTACCTTGCATCTTTACAACAATGATTTATGGCCTTGTACCAAATCGCACCCTAAACCATTGTGGTATTCCTCTGAGACTACACTTTCGTGACGTAATGCTGCTTTGACTGTAATGTAGAAGTCAAAAGGGAGCATAGCGGCTGCAAAGGGGGTGCTCATGAGCACCCTTCTGAAAGCTAAAATGATGAATGGGAAACTATTCTTGTGGACTTGACGGACAGGTGTACACAGTAGCCATTGCAAGTCTGCAAGACTGCAAGCGCACATGAAGTGTGCCAGTTGGGACAGGGCTTCTGTCACAGAAAGCTAAAAACTGTTTTGTCTGTCAAATATGTTTCAAATGGGTCATATCATGAGGAAGAACTCAGAACTCAAAACTTCCTCCCTAATCCAAGAAGAGCATTTATTGAAACTAAAATGCAAAAACTCATTTTGAAAGAAAAAAAATGTATGATATGGCCCCTTTAACTATTAAATTCTCTGATTAGTGTAAATGAGATTAAATACAAAGTACGTGTGAAAGGTGTCGTTGCTCTGCTCTCGACAGAAGATGCCCTCACAGTCCTTGGTTATATTTTTGGAGCTGGATAGGTCCTTGTCTTTTCCATACAGTTGTGTCAGGCCAATGGTGAAAGAGATGAGCACAAGCAGGAATAAGCCAAGAAACTTCCCAAACTCTTGTAGCATCTGGCCCATGGAAATCTGCAATGACAAATACGCCACATCACTTCCACATCAAAGCCTGAGCAGTCCTAGTCTCAGCCTCAGACGTCACACCCCATGGACTGTTGGCTGAACGTCTGATGCATACGGCACACAAAAGTGGAAACACTTCAGGAGTTTCGAAGTTGTCACCGGATTGGTTGAATTATACAGGATTTCTGGGAGACGTGTGTGTCGCGTTCTTTAACGTTCCGCCTGGAAATAAAGATGCCGTGACGCCAAACCCCCTCACGAAAGAAGAAAGCCGTCGTGTTTACGTCGTGACGATGAGCGCTTATCAGGATCAACTAAACGCTGGATTTTCAAAAGTATGTGAAATATTTAAAGTTTGCGGCACAGAATCTTTAAAATACGTTATTGTGACGACATTTCCACGCCCCGAAACATGACGCTGAACGAAACGAACTGTGATTGGTTGTTTGACATGTTGGTCAAACGGCCTCATGGGCGGGCCTTGGCCAACAAAAGCTGCCACGGATTTCAGACCTTCAGCCGTCAGTCTGAAGGTCTGACTACGCGAGACTAGAGCAGTCCAGACTGACTTACATACAGTGCCCTCCACTAATATTGGCACCCTTGGTAAATATGAGCAAAGGTGGCTGTAAAAATAAATCTGCATTGTTTATCCTTTTGATCTTTCATTAAAAAAAAATCATAAAATTCTAACCTATCATTGAAGTAAAACAATTGAAAGTGGGGGAGAAATCGTATTGTGAAATAAATACTTTCTCTAGTTCATATTGGCCACAATTATTGGCACCCAATTATTGCAATGTCCTTTTCCCAAGATAGCAGCCCTGAGTTTTCTTCTGTAATGCCTGAAGAGTTTGGAGAACACCTGATAAGAGATCAGAGACCATTCCTTCATGCAGAATCTCCAGATCCTTCAGATTCACAGCTCCATGTTGGTGCTTCTCCTCTTTAGTTCACCTCACTCATTTTCTATAGGGTTCAGGTCAGAGGACTGGGACAGCCATGGCAAAAGCTTCATTTTGTGCTCAGTGACCCATTTTTGTGTTGATTTTGATGTTTGTTTTGGATTACTGTCCTGATGGAAGATCCAACCACGGACCATTATAAGATTTCTAACAGAGGCAGTCAGCTTTAGATTTTTTATCTGTTGAAATTTGAGAGAATCCATGATGCCATGCATCTGAACAAGATGTCCAGGACCTCCGGCAGAAAAACAGGCCAACAACATTAAAGATCCAGCAGTATATTTAACCGTGGGCAAGGGGTACTTTTTATCCCTGTTTGTACTAAACCCATCTGGTGGGTTTGCTGCCAAAAAGCTCTTTTTTTAAGTTTCATCTGACCATAGAAGCCAGTGCCATTTGAAGTTCCAGTCATGTCTGACAACTGAATATGCTGGATTTTGTTTTTGGATGAGCGAGGAGAATTTTTCTTGAAACCCTCCTGAACAATATGTGATGATGTAAGGGCTGTTTGATATATATTTTTTTTAGGCTTTCTGACCCCAAGACTCAACTAATCTCTGAAATTCTCCAGCTGTGATCCTTGGAGAGTCTTTGGCCTCTCAAACTCTTCTCCTCACCGTGCATTAGGACGATATGGACACACGTCCTCTTCCAGGCAGATTTGTAACATCTTTAGATGATTGGAACCTCTTAATTATTGCCCTGATGGTGGAAATGGGGATTTTCAATGCTTTAGCTTCTGGCTTACAGCAACTTTCTATTTTGTGAAGCTCAACAATCTTCTTCTGCACATCAGAACTTTATTGTTTGGTTTTACTCCTTGTGATGGAATTTGGCCTTAATTTTCTTTATATTTAAGATCCTTTGGAACAGGAAGCCATAGCTGGACAATTTTGTGCTCCTAGTCTCCCTGGTATGCTAAAAAAAAATGTAAATATGAATGGGAATATACTTCAGAGATATTTTACTCATAAGAATTTCCAGGGGTGCCAATAATTGTGGCCAACATGCATTGGAGAAAAACATTTATTTTATCATGAGGTTTTCTCCCCACTTTCAGTTGTTTTACTTCAATGATAAGTTTGAATTTTGTGAATTTTTTGAATGAAAGACCAAAAGGATAAACAATGCAGATTTATTTTCACAGCCACCTTTGCTCAGATTTACCAAGGGTGCCAATATTAGTGGAGGGCACTGTATAGAGATACCGTAGGGATCTATAGAAAGGTTCCTATAACAAGAAATATTCCAAGTTAAATACAACTTAAGATCCACTGTCATCACGCTGTGTTCTGTTGATTTTTGATGCATTGCTGTTTGAAGAAAAGAAGAAAAAAAAAAGCTGGCAGCAGTGAAATTAAATTTTAATGGTTTCATTAGTTTTCATGAAGTGTTGGCTCTTATTGGAGTCCAAATAAAAGCACACAGTAAATATAAAATGACCAATGAATAAATTACAAAAATGAAGATAAATCTAAAACAAACAAAATACCAAACTTTTTAAGTTTGAAAACAGTTTAGTATACTTAAATCCAAGTAAATATGACTATTGCATGCCTTAAGAAAAAAAAAAATAGCACATGAGACATATGGACCAATTTTACAATATGATATGTTTTTTTTTTTAGCTTGTTTGTTTTGGTCCTTTTTGGAGAGGATCATGGAAATGGTTTCAAACATGCTTTTAATTTAAGTAAATATGGCAATGTTATGAAACAAGTTTATTTTAACTAATTCCATGTATAAGATAACAACTAGTCACTGATAAACACAGCTCAGGTAAATATTGGTTTGGCCCATTAGGGGGTAATGGCAGGGGAACATTTCCTGGTAGCTACATTAAGCAACCGTTACCTACAGTACACACATACAGTAGACTAGCTTTTTTAAGGTGTCTGCCTCTATCTGCTTTCTAGATTACGCTGGCCTTTCCAGTGTGGGTTGAGGTAAAGGACAAGATGAATTCCTTGTGTCAAGTCTGACTGGTGAACCATAATGTTCTGTACTGTGTTTTTTTTTAACAACTCCCATTAAACAAATTCTTTTCTTGTCACTCTCAAACGCCTGGTAGGCATTTTCCACATCTAATATTTTTCAACCTTTTTTGAACTATGGTATTTGCAGTGGTCATTTGAAACTCATGTCTCTGATATGAAGTCCCAAATCTAACCCCTAAGTGATTACGCTGGCTGAGAAATTTTTTTGAGTATTCTATTTGAAGCCTGATTAGAAATCTTATAATACTGTGTTATAAAACAGTTCATTTCACTCCACTAATCTGACTGCTTCAAGAGTGCTGATATTTTGTATGACAGCACTAGAATGGTTCATTGTTTATAAAAGTTCATGATTCTGATTAGAGTAATATTTATTAATAAAAATATGCAAATTAATGTTGATGTTGGACAACATTATTTGAAATGGATTTATAATTTTTTTTTATATTATCTGCTTTTATCAGTTTAATGCATCCTTGCTATTATTAATATTATTAGTATTAATTAACAAAAAAAGGATATTACGGATCCCAAACATTTAAATGGTAACATATAGTATGTGATCAACTGCAATAGAAAGTATCAGCACAGAAAATGGGAAAAAAACACAGATTCCATCAGGCCCTGCTAATGACTCTTTTATGTCCAAGCAAGCAAGGATTTGGCAAGACACCAGCCCATCAGATATTGCACAGCAGGCATGTAAACGATCAGGGCTTCTCACTCTGACAAACTCACACTAATTCAGACAGTTACTGTAGCTATACAAACACCACATTATTCCTTAAATTTAAAGTTTAAGCAGTCAGTTTGACATCTCAACTCTTGCCCTCACAAAGAAAGAAGTATGTCCTCAGACATTTATCCAGAGGTGAGTCAGTGTTTTCCACTTGTCTTTACTTGGGGAGATTTACTGGACACTCTTAGCCAAACAATGTAGCAGGAGGGAGTAAATGTCTGCCTTCCCAGTCTGCTGTGTGAAAACTTGACTGTGTTCTTTGTCATTCTTGTATCTGTACATGATATGTTTGTGTGTTGAGTGACAGAAAGCATTTAGAAATGTGGGTTCATGCATTTAGAGAAAAGCAATAATACAAGGCAAATCCCTCTAAATAACTTGAGTGGGGTGTGTGTTCATGCGTCAGTCCATTACAGCTGAGAGTGTGTGTTTGTTCATATGCATCATTCCAACCACGCTCCTTGAGCGAATTACTTTTCCATACAGCAGACCCAGACACCGATGTCAGTCTAAGAGCACGTGCCGGAGAGCAGACAGCCACTCACACATAAGCTGACATGGTGTTACTCATGCCGAATACCGGAGTCCTCAGAAAAGAGCAGTGCTGTATTATGCAACTTCTCTGAAACTACTGCAGAAAGACGGCTGCTAAAGACAGAGAGCTGCCGAAGTCAGTTATACAGGGTGAATCTCATGAAGACTGAAAGACTGAAAAAGTGTAGCATTAGCATTGCCAAAGTCACGGCTTTGACAGCTTATCTTTCATCATTCTTCAAGATACAAAATAATGTTACTTTAACAAGTGTGTGTTATGTGCCAAGTAAGAGAATTATCAAAGGCCAATCCAAGACGTGTTATAGGTTGCCCACCACAGTGGCTGGAGGCAAAATTTCCAGCTCACTCTTAATAATTTGTGATCTTTTTTGGCATCTATGGAGAAACTTTAAAATCCAAAGAACCTTTCCATTGGTTTGTCTTTATAGTGGAAAAAGGTTCTTTAGATCATTCAATCTAATCACTGAATGGTTCTTTGGAGAACCCATCACTGGCAAAAAAAAAACAAAAAAAAAAACAAAAAAAACTGTTGGAATCTTTATTTTTAAGAGTTTACTAAGAAAAAAAAGTACCTGCATTTGGCAGGGGGTGGATGTTACTTCATGAGATTCACCCCCACACTAAAAATTTGACATTTCCAGCAATAAATCCCTATAAATGAGAAATGAAACCCCATGGCACAGATCCAAGAACAGAGAAATGGAAAAGAAAAACAACTGAGAGAATTGAAAACAGACATTTGCAGCACTGATAAGATACACAGGAAAAATGAGAGAACTCTCTGGCATTCTGTGTTATCGGTGCGACCGCTGGGCATTACATTACATTACAAGCTTCAGTGGTTAAACACTGCATTGGTTGTGGCAGTGAATGGATAAGAAGTACAGACAGAGGAAGTTGTGATTACCTGTAAAGGCCCCAAGATGGAGCTGGTGGTGTACATGAAGAACAGACGCAGATGGCTCAGAACATTGGCGAACGCAAAAAGGCCTTCAGCAACCAAGAGGGGATGGAATGCATCCCAGTTTTTCCTCTCTACTAAAGGCTCTTCCTCAAAGTTCTTAAACTGAAACAGAGGACAAAAGGAAATGCTAAATGATGTAATTTCTACAAAATAACTATATATAACAACATACATAATTATATATATATATATATATATATATATATATATATATATATAATGTTGCCTTATTGGAACCTTACTTATCCCTATCGCTAGAGCCTGCACCTAACCCTAACAATATTCAACCTGCTGATCAGTAAAGGTGTCCTCGATGGCCCAGGAATCGAGGTATAGTTTTGAGCATGGTAATGATATGACTGTCACAGTCAATATATCAGCCATAAATAGACAGATAGATAGATGGATATATATATATATATATATATATATATATATACTTTATTAATCCCAGAGAGAAATTCAAGGAAATTACAAAACAAATCAAGGACAATTGTAGGCCTCTTAACCCTCTTACTTAAAGCTCTTTTTTTTTTTTTCAATATCAACCTCAAATTTAGAACACAACTTGTTTGGATACATGGCTTTTGTTTTCTTGCAGTTTTAGTGTGAAACATGTTTCATATAAATTGCTAAAATTGTATTTTTGTGAATTTTAATACACTTAAACTACACTTTAAAGTTTCACTTTTTAAACTTTTTTCACTTCAGCAATAATTTGCCAAGCTTCTTCTTTAACAAGAGTAATAAATGGATCATAAATATTTCATAAATATAATTTAGTACAAAAAAATCCCCTAAAAATACAAAATAATAATAATAAGAAAAATATTATCAAACTAAAATATAGTCCAATCATTTCACTGAAAAATAAATTAATTAATTAATTTTAAAAATAGTAATAATTTTTGACGGCCATGCGAAAAACACCAGAAGGTTAATTACCCGGCCGTTAGGCACTCGAATATCGTCAAACTGTCGTTTGTCGACAATTGTTGAATATTTTCTTAATTTTTATTTAAAATAAATGTGTCTCCAAGCTGATATGCAATAGGAAAAGGGTGAAGAATAGGATTGGAGAAAGGCTTTATCCACTCTCATTTCTACTGTCAATATCAGAGAGCAAAACTGCTTTACATTATTTACATGTGACAGTAAAAAAAGAACTATGTTATTGTATTGTAAAATATCTTGTTTATCGTTGAGCAGACGAAAAAAATTCATACAGGTTTGGAATGGCATGAGAGAATTAAGAGAGCATTTTCATTTTTGAATGGGGCTCAATGGGAATAAAAATACAATGAAATAGCTATCATTTATAAAATGTATAATTCATTATATTATCAAAAGGAATATTTTGTTGAACTTCCAGCTATAGTAACTGTATTGTGATATGAATAATGTACTGTAATTTACAACTGACACCTTTCATTGCATTTGCGTATTTACTCGCTTCAGAGACAAGCACACACCATAGTCTCAGCCTCAGACGTTACGCCCATGACGCAGGAGAAAGACTAAATTATAAGGCAGCTGTGACAAAGAAACAATCACTATACATACTGCACAACATAATAACAGAAATCACAGAACTAGTTTTGAAGACAGGTTAATGAAAATGATTTCTGTTGAAATTTTAATGTATGAATGTACCCTGGAGGGCATGAATGCATTCAGCTCTGATGTGCTAATTGTAATTTCCATGACAAAATCTCTATTGACATTTTATTCATGTCATTTATCAGGTGGCCAGTATATTCTGGGTGTGTTACTAAAAGCAGTAAACAACACCATATTAAGCTGAAAAGGAACGTGATGGGATCAGAACATATTGGACTTTTAATGAAATATTATTTGAAATGTTATGAACTGTGATGTATAGTCTTAAATCTGCAGTGTTACAAGAATCCTCTTCCTCCCTCTAGTGGTCTTCATGCAGTCTTAATTTTCTTCGAACTTGATCATATGATATTCTTAAATCCACAAGCATTTATTGAGGCCATAAATCATAATATACTTCTGTTTTTTTTTTTTTAAATTCATGATGGTTAAGTCTTTGTAGAAGGAAATTTGACAAAAACTAAAACAAGTGCCATTAGCAACAAATTACCTAGTGGTATCATGCTAATGCGCTCTAGGGAGATGCTAACCGCTAGCTGTGTTTATTATTTCCGCATCAAGGAACATTATCTATGTAATTTATCAGTCAAACTAATGGTGTTGTAGAATTATGAAGAACAGATGGACGAACTGAATGTTTATACTGCAAAGAAGTCCAAGGCTGGTGGGTCCGTTGTAATTATTATAACATTTATCTCTAACATTCACATGAATTTACTGTAAATGAACTTCTGCTTGACAGTCTATGCAGCATTACATCAACAAAGTGTGGACCCGGGAGGACTGCAAGGCTTTAGGCATGAATTTATGGCACTTTTTTATCTTTTGCTTCCTGTTGATAGCAATCACAGCACAAAATTCTTGTTTGGTTCTTATTGTCAGATAGAAAATGCATGCCAAGAAAATAATACATGAAATGCAAATCCTCACCAATGATCCAGAGAATCAGAAGGTAGTCTATCAACTCCAAAGGGGGACCCATGGTGTTCTTCTTATCCTTGTAGACCAGTGAGTAGAGGTTTAGAAGGAGCAGGAAGGTGAAGTAGGAGGCACTATGGATGATGAACTTGACAAAAGGTGTGTGGATGACCTGGCCCACTCGAGAACGGGGTCCCAGAAGGTAACAGATGGACAGCAGAGGCCACATCAGCGCCACACTCAAAACAGACAGGATCTTGAAGCATGTGTGCTTGCGGCGGTAGCTCGCCATCTCGCCAAACCACACTGTGTTCAGGAACTGCTGACAGTTGGACTGGGCAACAAACTGTACAGATTGGAATACAAGAAAATGATTTAGAAAAAAGAAATGTACCTGGTGCTTTCTTATAAAATAAAGGTGGATATATTAACAATATTTGGTCATTGGTTAAAGGGATAGTTCACCCAAAAATGACATTTCTATCTCAAGTTGTTCCAAACCTGTACTAGTTTCTGTCTTCTGTTGAGCACGAACGATATTTTGAAGAATGTTTGCAACCAAACAGTTTACAGCAGCCACTGACTTCCATAGTACCCAGCAGGCACCAGACGTCTATGTAACGTCAGGTTGACGTTGGACATGACGTCGGACAGACGTTGCATTTTGGCTGAAAATGAAAATCGGATTAACGTCAATATTTGACGTCAATTTGACGTTGACTTAACGTTGGATTTTGGTTACACAACCTAAAAACAACAAAATCTCAACGTCAGCTGACGTCAGTATTGGACATCAATTTAACATTGACATTAGACGTTGGATTTACATTGAATTTTGGTCACCCGACATCGCAACCAAAATTTAACCAAATATCAACGTCTTATGATGTTGTGTGCCTGTTGTGTGCCTGTTGGGTATATTTTTCTATACTAGTGAAGTCAGTGGCAACGGTCAACTGTTTGGTTACCAACATTCTTCAGTATATCGTCTCTTTTGTGCTCAACCAACATTCTACAAACTACTTGACGCTTAGTAAATGATGACAGAAGGTCTTTTTAAGGTTGTTAACCAGGGGCACATTTCCTAAAAGCATCATTGGTAGGTTTTGCTGTTAGCAATATAGTTCCACGATTTGGTGTTTCCCAAAACCATTCGCAAACAGCATTGCAAAGTTGTGTGGATAGAAATGTAGCTCTCCAAGTGCTGTAAAGTTTCATGTTAGCATTGTGGACTTATATAGATCTTGCTCTTGAGCAAAATAAGCAAGCTAATGTGCATGCTAACATCTTTCATTCCATATACTCTATACAAACTTAATTCTATGTCTTACAGTTTGTCAAGAAAATGAAAGCGCAGGACGTTCATGTAGGAACCTCAATGTAAGAGTGAACCTGTGATGGAATTAAACATCTGTAAAACCACAGCGAACAAAAACAGCAAAACAGTCCACAGATACAGTATTCGTTATTTACAGCAATAATGACATTAGTTCAGTTTCAAAGCGATCAATTAGCAGAAGCTACACCACCTTTGTGATGTCAATTAACATTGGTTCTCTATTGTTGAACCAACATGGTTCGAACAATTGTGATACAAAATTACTACTGTTTTGGGAAACAGACCTGACAAACAAGTTCATTTTTCCAACGATGCATCGTACTATGGTAGTTAAGCAGCGAGTTACGTCATTGTATGGAAAACGTGCCCCAGGCTGGTGAGGATACAAGCACAGTTTTGTTAAAAATCCTCATTAACCTCTTTTTGGTTGTATTTTATGGCCAGTTTGAGGCGACTGAGGTTCATGCGGTCCTCTAGTAGGCCTCTCTTGTCTATGTGGTCCTCACTGGACGTGTGGTTCAGTATGACCTCCAGCTCGCGAGAGTTGCGGGCCTGAGCCAGCAGGTCCTTGGCGAACATCTTGCATTGCTTGGCAAGTTCTTCATAATCATTCCTGTAATATAATGACAATAAAATCCAGAATGAGCAGATCTGTCATGGACTTGGGTGACACTGTTTTGATGTCAATCAAAGAATATAGAAAGTGTTTGGATTGGGATTGTTTTAAAGGGAACATGGGATAGTGTCAACATCTACAGGTCCCTAGATGTGCTTGCGGGCAATTTTATTGCTATTCAAAACAGAAATACAAATGTTTTGTTCTACCACAGAAAAATTAGGCTGAACCACCCACTGTTCTTTCTGACAAACACAAGGTTTGTACTGTAATATATTTCTCATCCAAATGAATGTCTCTGAGTTGACTGACCAATTAATGTATGCCAAAAATTACTTCGACAAAACTTCTAGCCACACCTGCTAATGGTGCATGAACTAAAAACAAAAATAAATTAATCTTAGTTTTTTTTTTTAACTTACCAAGAAACTCTTTGCTTTCTTTAAGTTTCACTTAAAATCAAATTACTGAACTGTTTATTCCTTATTTGTGACACATCAGCACCATATGAAATGAATCACTCTCTTTCTATCAAGCAAACCTGAAGACACATAGTCAATTTGTTTAAATTTAGCTGTTGATTTGGAATTTAAAAGGCATTTTTTTACTCAATATGATCAAGTATGACCAATGGGCAAACATCCTCACTCTTTTGACAACATTTGTTCTCATTAAATTAACTGCTACCTAAATGCATGCATGTAAAATTGTCAAACCATTTAGCAGCAATCCCTATGAGACCTCTTTCCCTAATCACTCTTCCATTACCGAAACTCCACTTCCACCAGGCTCAGCTCTTTCAGATCAGCGCTGAGCTCGAATGCTCTCAGAATGGGGTCTTCTTCTGTAAGCATGATCAAGGATGGGCTAGCAAGGCACCGATAGATATCTAGACGGAACCTGCAAGAGACACAGATGGAAGATGAAATGTAACACTCAAAATAATGGAGTCAAACTCAACTCCACTTTATAAATACACTTTAGGATTGCTGTTTGTGCTTGTCAAATGTATTTATTGTTGATTCAATAGGGACTACTTCAATAGGGACTACTCGAAATCTCAAGATATCTAATATATACGTTAACACATTTCTCACACGTTCTTAAAGGGGTCATCGGATTCAAAACTCACTTTTACATGTTGTTTGAACTGAAATGTGTGTTTGGCACCTTATAATGATAAAAATCCACCCAGTGTTTATTTTATTTTTTTTTAAACTCCAGATAAACAATATCCCCTTTTTCAAATCGTTCTCAGATTCTTGGCTGTGTGATGTCACACGGACCTAGGCCCCTCCCACCGATTGTTGATTGACACGGCCGTCTTACCTCAGACCTGCCCTGAGTGAGCTGTCATCAGTCCGCCATCGTTTCGACGCCGGAGTGGTTGTAGACAATAATGTCTCCTAAGCGAGTGAGGTGTTTTGTTTGTGGATGTAATAATGAACATAGCAGTCGTCATTTACTCCCGACATCTGATCTACTGAAGTCGCAGTGGAGTACATTTGTTTTTGAAGGGAATGCGTCCCCCAATCTGCCTAAATGTGTCTATGTTTGCACGAATCATTCATGACTCAGCTTCACCTCCAGAAGAAGTGAGGATAAGTTTGACGATGAATGCGGCTAAAGTTTACAGTCTGTCAGAGAACTGCGTGCCATCCCACGGAGGGAGAGGGGCGGGGATAGCAGAGCTCTTTAGCATTTAAAGAGAAATGCACTGAAATGGCTTGCTGTGAACAGAGCTGTTTTTGACAGGGTTAAAAGGGTGTTGTTTTACACTATCATTGAGAAATTTTAACCAAAGCATGTTATAGACTTTCCATTAAGACCCTAAAGAATCATATCAACTTGTGGAAAATGGGCATCCGATGACCCCTTTAAATAAAGATCTGACTATGGCCTTGATAAGCCTTCAATTGTATTCTTGTTTTTTTTTTTTTTCTCCTTTGAACTAATAAAGGTGACCATGGACCACAAAACCAATCATAAGGGTCAATTTTCCAAAATTGAGATTTATACATCATCTGAAAACTGAATAAATAAAGTTTCCATTGATGTATGGTTTGTTAGGATAGGACAATATTTGGTCGAGATACAACTATTTGAAAATCTGGAATCTGAGGGTGCAAAAAAAAAATAAATAAATAAAATATTGAGAAATCGCCTTTAAAGTTGTCCAAATGAAGTTCTTAGCAATGCATATTACTAATCAAAAATTCAGTTTTTATATATTTATGGTAGGAAATTAACAAAACATCTTCATGCAACATGATCTTTACTTCATGTCCTAATGATTTTTGGCATAAAAGAAAAATCTATAATTTTGACCCTTACAATTTATTTGTGGTTATTGCTACAAATATACCCCAACGACTTAAGATTGGTTTTGTGGTGCAGGGTCACAAATCTGAATTGTTCCTTAAAATGAATTTTTCATTAACACTGCTTCGTTGTATAAAATGGCTTTTGATATTTTTAGACTATTCATTCACTTCATAGTTTGGTTAGATAAAAATGATTGCCTTGAGTGACGAAGACTGTCCTTCTTGTTCTTGGCATTACAGAGGGTGCATTCGCACCCTACAGCATGGGGTCGGGGCAGAGAGATGTCTTGCTTTAATAGCATGGTCAAAATCTCATAATTGTTCCGGTGGGCAGCAAGAATGACTGGAGCAACATCCATGGTGGTGGAATACTCTGGGTTTTGAATGCGCTGCATCAGTTTCTAAAAAAGGTATACAAGGATCTGATTATGCAACATTAAGTTTTAGGACAATTAATTAGTAAGGATTTTAAATAATTCATGTTTATTAATATATTTATTAATAGTAAAACACTCATATTTAGTTAAATATTTTTTAAAAATTAAATGAAAAGGAAAATAATCGCAAAAGACACTAACCGCAATAGAAGGCTTGGAGGAACGCCTGGGCCGATGGTTTAGCAGGATGTCAACTGCTCCTACCACTTCTGAATCAATAGCCACTAATAATGCATCTGTGGCCTGCATGCACGCACACACACGCACACACACACACACACACACACACACACACACACACATCCATCTCAAATGAACAGATTGGTTTTATCTAGCATGTTACGTATAATAAAAAGGACATGGGTGTGTTCTCACCTGACAGCCATGATCCAAGAGCAACTGCAATATGTCTAGATTCTCATTTTCGATTGAAATGGTGACAGCATCTCTCCCAAGTACATCTACACAGTTAATGTTTAATTCACCATGTCGTTTCTCCTCCAGAAGTTTCTTCACCATGTAGTAGTCTCCTTAAAATGTAGTTAGGTAACAATAATTTAGTTCAATGGTTTATGCAATGACATCAACATATGTTATCAGAAAGAGAAGACAGCAGTTTGTGGTGGAAAATAATGCCGCCCTTACAGGAGAGATATCCTTCCCTGAGCCATTTTAGGATTTCTTTATATGGTAAAGGAATAGCAGCTGACTCTTGTCTGCACAATGTAACCAGAGGAAATTCATTAGTTTTCCAAGCTGTTTCTGGAATGCTTGGAAATAAACTATGCACTTCTGTGAAACACAACACTAAACACTGAAGATGTCCGAACCATCAGTCAAGCTCTCAAAATCTACTTATCTCAAAAACAAATCACTATTACCTAGTACTTTGTCATGTAAAATAAATAAAAGAAATTATTATAGTCAGCTTTTTTCTTTTAATTCCAAAGATACTAATGCAATTACTCTTAAACTGTTAAAAATAAAACTTTTAAAACTGTTAAACTCCATTATTTCATTCTCACATCATCACCATTTCATTACTGTTCAAAGCAATCCAAGCAATTTCGAAACATTCCATTTTGGCACTTTTTATATTTCTTAGAATGAATCATTTATGTTGTAGAATTTTCTCATTTAAGTGGCTTTCAATAAATATACAAACTGAATTAAAATTTATTTTTAAGTGTATATTTAAGTTTTGACATTTTTTCCCTAGTTGTTCTACACGGGACCAATTTCTTAAAAAAAAATTCTATACAGTTTCTAAATTAATATTAGGTCACACAAAATGATAGGTTAGTTAAAGTCAAAATCTTTTTTCTTCTTAAAAAATGTCTTAATTGTGTCTATATAGTATGATTACTGAAAATATGATGATCCATCCAAACAGCGAGAGCTCCACATATATTAACAAAACATTAAATGTAACTCTACCTATATACAGTAGGCTATATCATTTTATCAGAAAAAAATATTTAGCATTAGAGCATAATTATTTTTACAGTAATATAAATTCATGTTATTTAAACCCCAAAACAAACGACATTGTAAAAACAAGCAACTAAAATCTATAACCGTATTATTATTATTATTATTACTATTATTACTGTATTATACTATAGCCTAGGCCTTAAGGAATACAGCCTTTAGAGTGGTAAATGAACTTACCCTTCTCGCAGGCCAGCAGAAAGAGCTTCTCGTCCAGAGTTGTCTCCTCCTTCACCTCTCTGACGTCTTTTAACGCCAGATATTTATCCGGAGAAGACGAGTCCGTGCCCTGATATAGAGCAGCCATTATAACGGAGAGAGAGTACGGCAAAGCACTGATGTGCATCCCACTGAGCAGAGCCTTACACCTTTATACACATGAAACCACCGAAATCACCGAAATTAAAACAAGAGCTCTGGTCAGTCTTGATGTAAACGATGCTACGTGCTCTGACAAGGCCCTCACTGTTAATGAAATATTGACTCCTGTCAGAGCTCTTTATATAATATCCGCGTCTCCTTTTATGTGTATGGTACGATAGAAAAAAACCAAAACATCCATCAGCATGTATAGGGATCATCTAAAGGTTTTCATAATCAAATCTTCCCCAAACGATAGTAAACACAAGAAGAGGCTGGATCATCGCGATGTTCTGTTGCGCTGGTGCTGATGATGCTGTAAATGCGCATGCGCGCTCTGTCACTGCCTTTGGAGCATCAATAGGCCAGTTACATAAGGGATGAATGTCCGCAAGAACCTTTTGGCATTATAAGCTCAAGTGCACTATTTCGTATTGCGTATTTAACAGGTTAACATCAAAAATGATCAGCATTTTAATGAAATTTATTTGAAATACGTATTTAATTACTAAATGTGTGTTTTGTAATTTTTCTGGACAAAAAAAAGTAATTAAATACGTTGTGAGACAGTATTGTTTTTTATTTGAAATACTCAAAATACATAATCAAGTAGTTCATTTTAATCTCAGATAATACAATCTTCCTTCACAAAAAAAAACAAACAAAAAAAACAAACATATAGGCCTACATGTATTTATTTAACACACCATGCTTCTTATTTACATTTCCTTGCATTTGTACATAACACACCTGTACACAAATACCATATATTGTTTATTTTGTATATTGTGTTCTTTCAAAAAAAAAAAAAAATTATATATTATTTCCTATTTACTTGTTCCATTTTTATTATCTGTCTTGTCTTGTCACAGTCATTCTGTTTGTGCTGTGGAAGCCTCTGTCACCATAAAAAAATTCCTTGTGAGTAAACATACCTGGCAATAAAGCTTTTTCTTCACCTGTGTTAATAGTACTGCCAGCTATAGCCTATCATAGGTTTTGGCTAGATGCAAGTGAATCATACAACATCATGTTGGATGCGAGTTAGTTCACACCCCAAAC
>JAFVLL020006898.1:0-16358 GCA_021397915.2 Tor tambroides | reverse complement strand
GACATAATTAGCGTAGCTGCTGTTCCATCCAAGCAAAAATGATTTGTTCAACCCAAGCTAAGAATAATAATGTACATTTGATCAGATATAACTGCTTGAACGCCATTGGCCAGTTTCACTGGTGTGATTCAATAAGGCTTCAGTAGTATTTGAGGAAATGGTAATTCCCATAGCAATGTCTCGTTCCCTCATCTCAGGGAACCGAGGTTACGTGAGTAACCGAGAGCGTTTTTGGATATGTTGTAATCCAGCATCAGGTGTTTTTTCTTCTTGCTGAAGTACCATGTATCGGTCTATATTTTTTTACTTTCTGAAGTACCATGTATTCGTCTATATGTTAAACTTTCACTGACTCACAGACATGGTATTCCCATCACTGTACCAGTAGCATCTCTAGGCTTTAATACAGTTTAATAGGCCCCAAGTCAAAAAAAAGAAAAGAAAAAAAAAGTGTACCCATATTTTGATACTTTTTTTGGTACTGTTATATATTTTGTGAACAATATAAATTATCTTGGCCTGCAGTATTCACAAGTTGCAGGCGCAGTAATAAGCTGCTTCATGGCTGCCAAACGAAAGAAGATATTTGCACATTTCATTTCCTACAAAGATTCTAGGTAAATATTATCAACTTCATCCAGTGCTCTTTTTGTTTTCTGTCATATAAAGTATCTGGATATGAGAAACCTCCTCAAACGATGCAATGTGTCCCAGTTGACTAAATGAAACTGTCTGGATGAATCAAACTGAATCATGAACAGTTTCAGCTTCACCTTTTTACAAACCAGTACATGCTATGGTAATCTCCACAGTCAGGCAAGGATTTAACAGTAATATATTACTGGGACACAGCAATACTTCACCGGGGTTTGTACCTCAGTAAAAAGGCTGCTTTGTTTAGGGCTCCTTCCATGTTGATGAACAATAAAATTGTCCTGTATCAATCTCAGTTTCAGTGTACATCTGCTAACAATGGATGGTTCTCTGGTAAACTCTGGAATACCGCTGGCATCACAAACGGTGGTTTCCCCCATTATTCAAAGCTCTGGCAACTTGAGCGGGAAGTCTCGGGACAAGCGGAAGACTCCTGCATTTCTGTCCAACTTGGGCAAGGCTACCTTAAGAGGCATTCGCAAGTGCCCTCAGTGTGGTGTTTACAATGGCACCCGCGGCCTCAGCTGTAAGAACAAGGCCTGTGGAACCATCTTCAGGGATGGGGACCATGGAACGGGACGTTTGAAGAAAGGGGCATGTGAAGTGGTTCGAGTTGTGACAGACAGTGGAGGTGGCAGGGCTGGAGGGCCTCAAGTGTTCTCTGTGCGTCAGCGGGGACGTGGCGCTGAACAACGAGGCTTTGTTGAGTTAGTCCTCACGGATACAGCCATTACTACCGCAGATGGAACCCTGTTGACCCGTGTCAACCTCGGTCGCTGTTACATGTCCTCTTGCCAGCAGAACGAGAGTGAGTTGACAGTTGAAGGTGGCCATCAGCAAGTGTCACAACCATCCAAAAGTCCCTGTACCCATGTGAAGCAAGCCATGGAGTGTCAGACCCAAGCAACACCTCTGCCACTCAAGAGCTCTGTGCTGGAGGCCCTAGTGGCCACTTCCCAGGCCAAGGAAGAATTGTGGAGACTGGCTACCGAGACACCGGGACCCCTAGTGCAGAGGGTCTCTAAAGGGACCCTAATAGTGAAATGCCAGCCAGGTGAAGCCCACCCTCTGGGACTGCTGCATCTGACAGTGACCATATCTGGTGTTAAAGACAAGATTGTGGGTGCGGCTCCCTTTCACTGTGCATGTTACGTACCCAATACCAAGGGGGATTTGGGGGTGAGAAGTGGGGGTCAGTCTAATATCATTGAAGGAGAAAATTCCCACCAGCATAACTTACCTGAGCGCTGCCTCCATTTCTATGCTTGCGTTTGTGCCTTCACAAGTGATGAAAAGCTGGCCTCTGAGTTTTCAGCTTTCCTCAACTACAACATTAATGGTAAGTCCACCATTTATGTCCTAGATCTTGAACTCTGCTCCTGGAGACCCATTGTCCTTCAAAATTTATTTCCAACCTACTTTAGCTGATATTGCAAGTGATCAAGAAGAGCTTGATTATTTGGTTCAGGTGTGTTTGATTAGGGTTGTAGCTAAACTATGCAGGACAGTGTGTGCCCAGGAGAGGGTTGAAGACCTAGGATTTAGGTTGTCACCTTATGTGCACCTGCACATAAGCTCTCTTCCAAAACCTAGTGCGGTGGTTCTCAATTCCAGTCCCGGCGACCCACCGTTCTGCACATTTTATATGCTTATCTAACACACTTGATTCAGATCATCAGCTCATTAAGAGAGATCTCCATGAACTGAACTGAATGTGACATAAGAGAGAAATACAAAATGTGCAGAGCAGTGGGTCACTGGGACCAGAACTGAGAACCACTGATCTAGTGAGCCTAATTTCTGTCTGCTGTAGTGGTGTCTAATCCTGTTCCTGAAGGGCCATTGTCCTGGAAAGTTTAACTCCTAAACCAGCTAATCGAGAGGCTTCCTCGAGATGCATTGACACTGTGCAGTCCGATCGGCATATGACATCAAAGTACCGTGAGAGCGATTGGAGAGCAGGTGACTCTATGCTTTTAAATTGCTCTTGCGGTACTTATTTTATACACAGATCAGTCTGTGCAGCGCTGATGCGTCTCAAACAAGTCTAATGTCTTCAGACTTACTAGAAACGTCCAGTCAAGTGTGGGAGCTGGTTAGAGCTAAACTCTGCAGGATGTTGGCCCTTCAGGAGAAGGTTTGGACACCCCTAGTTCAGTGGTTCTCAACCCCGGTCCTTGGGACTCACTGCTCTGCACGTTTTGTACGTCTCTTTTATCTGGAACACTCAGTTCAGTTCATCTAGCACTCTCTTAACGAGCTGATTATCTGAATCAGGTATGTTAAATGAGCTAGACATACAAAATGTGCACAGCAGTGGGTCCCCAGGACTGGAGTTGAGAACCAACCCTGCGTTCCATTCGGAAGGGCTCATCCCTATGCCCTAATCCCTTCAAAGGTTTTACCCTCTGGAGTGAGAGCTTCGAAGGGTTGAAGGGTGTAGGGAGCCAAACAACTGTTTCTTGAAGTGCCCATCTGCATCATCATCCCGTGCCCATACGGAGGCGCCGTCATCATGCAAAGGATCATGGGGGCCCGAGGTGTCTATAATTGTACCCATCGAAATCTTTCATTCTGAAGGGCCCTTTGAAGTGGCTAGTTTTGAGCACTTCGGTTTGGAACGACACTTCAATATGGCAGCCATGATTGTTTTCACTCTGAAGTGCCCTTTGGAGGGCGATATATATCCCGTTTGGAAGCACCGCAAGTCTACAGCAGTGTTTCCCAACCCTGTTCCAGGAGGCACACCAACACTACACATTTTCCAACTTTTCCTAATCAAACACACCTGAATCAACTCATCAGCTCGTTAGTAGAGACTCCAGGACCAGAAATATATTGGCCAGATAAGGGAGACATCAAAAATGTGCACTGTTGGTGTGCCTCCAGGAACAGGGTTGGGAAACACTGGTCTACAGCATAAGGCTGGTTGCACACTAGACGATTTTAAGTCCGATTTTAAGCCCAAATTGCATCACCGAACGATCGGGGGGTCTGGCCCGATTCGCAGCTTATCGCAAGCGATTTTTTTTGTCCAAAAAATTTTTTGTCCTCTATTTGTTTTTCCTTCTCTAGTCATGTTTGATCTCGCGAGTGTCCGTGAGATCACCTGTCACTGTGAAATTGCTCCTACAATCGACAAATGTGTGGTCTCGTGATCTGGTCGAATCCTCTAGTGTGTGCATTCAGAGGATTATAAGGATAAAAATCGGTTGAACTGTCTTCATGTCTGTGGTCTCCCATGGTTTTAAAATGGTTTAAGATTTGAAAATCGTCTAGTGTGTGGCCAGCCTAAAATACGCAGCTATCCTCTAAGGCAGAGCTATACTGCCTTCACGTGCTATCGGAATTATAATATGAGTTTCCTAGTCAGAAATTGGACATGAACAGCCTCCCTAGTCGTATTTACAACTGGGAAACTCTGAGATGATTTTGATAGCCGAGTTTCCGAGTTGAGCGAGCCATAAACTTTAAATATGGCGGAAGAGAGAAACATAGCGGAAGTACTGTAAAGTTTTATTAGTTTTTCTCACAACATCTACATTGCTTTCTCCTGCCATTACAGTCATATATAGTTACATATATAAATAACCATTTAATGCATATTGTATGTATTGAACACAGCGAAAATGGCATTTATTTGACTGTAATTTAGGAATTGTCTGCAAGCTAAATATCTAGATAGTTAATGTTTATATGGCTACCAATGAATGGGGCGCTACATTTTGTTCAAAACCTGTTGGATATTGGCTAAATATCTTCTAATATGTACCTTTTGGCTTTAATAAAATTTCCCCAAGAAATAGGCAAGAATGAATTATTCCATCCACCATGAGGATTTCTGTTCTTTCTGACAACAAAGCACTTGAACACGACAAACTCGTAATTACAACTTTAGAAGTGGGAAGTAGGAAGTTTCCAAATAGCATGTGAAGGCAGCATTAAGCCAACCCAGCTAGTAGAGGGCTACCATTCTGCAGAGTTTGGCTCCAGCCCTAATCAAACACACCTCAACCAGCTAATTAAGGTATTTAGGATTACTTGAAAACCACAGTCAGGAAGATAGTCCTCCAGGAGCAGGATTGATTAAGGTTGTATCTGAACCTAGGTTCCAAAAGTGACAAATTTGGAAAGCTTTACAACTTGTGCAGCACAAAATATAGCTCTTGAAGTGCACAGGAAACTTAATTGTTTCCATTGGATTTTGATGTTATCATGATGCTAGGCTAACAATGTTATCTAATAAACATCAAAATGCATAGTACACAACTACATTTTCAAATTTTACGTTTTTAATTGGATGATACCATTTTATTGATACCATTTGATACTGAATGAAATGTATTAATGATTTCCTCTCAACATATTTTTTCTCCTCTGTACTGCAGGTGATTATCACAGTCCATTCTAGAATTGCTTTTGCCATTAAGGATACATGCAATGCTGCTTTAGGGCTTGACCAGAATTAGCTATATTAGAGAGTATACTATTCCTGCCGTTAAGAAACAGCATTTGTGTCGAGAGCACACCTGTGATATCTTGTTAGGATTTACTAAAGGTTTGGAACAGATCTATATATAGTGTGTTGAGTGTTTTTATATGTATCAGAGATGATTATGAGAATTATCATGCATGTCCAGGACTGCAGGAGAGGGCAGATGCCACAACACTCAGTATACCTGAATCTCAGCAGCACATTGAGCCTTCCATCTCTCATCGTTCCAAGAGACTTAAATTTGTGGAGTCCTCTACAGGTAAGTTAAAGCTCAGGGATAGGCCTCACAGAATGTGTGACCTCAGACCTACTGCACAAAGACCACTATTGCCAAGTACTTTTAGGGGAAAGTAGCTAAATTCTGCTTGAAAATTGCTAAATCTTCTTAGACTGTGCTGTGCGCTAATTAGCATGTCATTGCATTGTAATTTCATTCTACCTAGTATCAACCCTTTACAACTATTTGTTTCTCTCCTACTCTGTGTGCTCTCTGTATTTTAATAGAACCAAATTCCAAATAAAACGGTTTTCATTTACATATTTTTCTGACAATGAAATTAGCATGAAATGCTAAAATCCTGATTTATAACTGCTGTGTCATCTGACAAAATCACCACAAACATAAGTTAAAAACAAAGACTTTGTTGTGATTTCAGCTGTATTTACATATAAAATGATCACTCGTGGATAAAGTTAGAAGTGACCAAATGTCTTATTTTTCTAGCGCACAGTCTATATGAGGGTTACAGTCCACTATAATAATCTTCCATTTTCAGTTAGTAATGATTAGGGCTGTTTATTTCTATGAAAAGGGGTCTGAAAAGTCACCTAATTGGCTGCAGTGCTTTGAGCCTGCTCATAATGCAGATTTTGTAATTCTTTTTGGGATAATCGCAACATGTAAATATGTGTATGTGGTAAAATTTATCAAGCTAAGCGGAGAGTGTTACATCAACTATAAAAAATGACATAAGATTCACCAAAAAATATTTAATAAACAGACACACGAAGAAGCAGGGAATTTTGTGAATGATGGATGTTTCTATTTTGTGGAAATCTGAGCTTTCTGTTGGCACAGATTCTGAGTGGGCCTCAAAATAAATCATCTTGGAATCTCTTCTCTTCCACCCATTGAAATCTGTTGTTGATATCTAAATTCTGCAGTTACTGACCACCTCCTCTGTAATCTGTTTTCCTCTTTTATTCTTTGGCTCTGTGGACCTGCCACTGTTTCACACAGCTTCCTTTGTGTCCTCCAATTTTCTTCTGGCTGTCAAAGATACTTCTGCTCCCACCCTAAACCAGCGCAAGCCCACTCACAGAAAACACTCCAGTTCTACTGGGCTTAGGAACCCAGGTGCTGCCAGATACTTCCTCTTCCCTTACATACTTTTGCTTTTCTTCTTCTTTGACTTTATTTCTGTATCCTTCCCATAATCTCATTGTTCTTTAGTACAAATATGAAACTTTTGTTTGTTGATTTTGAGAGATTTCTAATCACATTACCCGTTTAATTTAAAAAATATAAATGATGTACACATGGCTTTCAGTATTGTAGTTTGTTGATTTGGATGTGTGTTGTGTGGTTGGGTGAATTAAACAGGAAGCAGCCAGCCGGTGGATGAGACACATGTGTCACTGGGTTTCCAGCAGTGGTTGGCTAGTGTTACCGAGAGGATCCATCAGACAATGCACTTCCAGTTTGATGGTAAGAGAATGTCATATTCAATATTCAATATGTCAAGAACATGTTTAGGTCATATTTCACCTCAAGATCAAAAGTACGCTAGTATTGCTACACTCAAGTCATGTCTGAAAGATTATATTTACTAGTTCAACGTTCATGGATGCCATCATAAAGTTATGAATGAGTGGGAGACTATGAAATCATTTTTTTCATTTACAAAAAAAGTTGCATGTACAAAATATGATAGTATTGTACAGTAACAATAGAATATGCAATGATTCAGTTTGCAACTTTATAAACTGAAAAACAAAATAAAAAATAAAAAGCAAAAACACCTGATGTGCATCTATTTTTCATTTTGTAGAAGCAAAAAAAAAAATGAAGTCTAAACATTCAGATATATTCAATACTTGCAATTATGTAATATTTGACATTCATTTTTAGGGCACTTGGCATAATGAGAATCATGTCGAGAATTTTGGATTTTTTTTTCTGTAATATTGTAAGGTTATAAAATCATTTTCTCAACAGGATGCTTCTCATTATTATGTTTAATTGTCATGCAGTTGTTGTCAAATATTGCAAAACTTTTGATAGTGATACTACTATGATGTATACATTTTTAAAACAAGTCATACAAGAATATACATTTTTAAATTTATAAAATTAGTTTACAAATAAAAAAAATTGTAAAATGTAGCAAAAAGTAAAACAATTAGCAAAATATTCTGTAAAAATAGAACAGTTTAATAAAAAATAAAGTGAAAAGACAATGTTCATTTGTAAGAAGAAATGGGGTATTTTAAGATCATTAATATATATTAATATCTTAAGTTTCCCACTTTTCAAGCATTTTTACCTTTGATCAGATGAGATTAGATACTGAAGGATATTCTTTGAACAGGAAAGCCAGAGCCGCTGGTGTTCCACATCCCTCAGGCTTTCTTCAATGCCTTACAGCAGCGTTTATCATTGGGCTCAAAGAAGAGACGGCTACCCAACTACACTACCAGTGAGCAGAACATCTGTAGCCATCTAACCTTACATTGATCATGTGCTAACAATCTTATCTGATTATAAATACTGTTACCCCTTGTTTTTAATATTTTGTCATTTATGTGTTTTTAGCATTTGTGCGTAATGACGCTTTGCCTCTGGGCTCTTTCTCTAAATACACCTGGCACATTACCAACTTGATGCATGTGAAACGCATCTTTGATACCCCAGAGGTGTGTACTCGTTTGCTGCCTGATGTGTCAGATCTTCACTAATGGCCATAGCATCTGCGGGTAGTCTTTAAATGATGGCACTCTCTTTTAACAGTTACCTCTAGAACTCACTCAGAGTTTTGTGAAGAACAGTGACGGCTCCTATTCACCGTACCGCTGTCGGGAAACTCCTGCTGATCCTGTATCAGACACCTGCCACCATTCACGCACCAATAAGCCTCTGGCCATCAGACCACTGGAGCTACGTACCTTCCTCAGAGTGGGTAAGTGCATCTATTCACATCTATGTGAATCTATGTGAAGTTGGATATATCGATCCTGGTTTTGTGCCAAATCATATCCCCCTATCAATTCTCATCTCTAACTGGGCCCCAAAGTTATTCCATTGGCTGAAAGAACTGTTCTTTTAGATAGAAACAATGAAAGAGTGTTCTTTTAGATTCTTGATTTACAGTGGGTACGGAAAGTATTCAGACCCCCTTAAATTTTTTCAATTTTTTTGTTGCAGCCTGATACTGCAATTGTTTAAATTCATTTTTTTTCTCATTAATCTATACTCCGTACCTCATAATGACAAAGTGAAAACAGGAATTTAGAAATGTCTGTAAATGTATTAAAAATAAAAAACTGAAATATCCCATTTACGTAAGTATTCAGACCCTTTGCAACAAATTTGGTGGCTCAGGTGCCTCGCATTTCTCTTGATCATTGCTGAGATGTTTCTACACCTTGATTGGAGTCCACCTGTGGTAAATTAAATTGATTGGACATGATTTGGAAAGACACCTCTCTATAAAAGACCTTACAGCTGACAATGCATATCAGAGCGAAAACCAAGCCATGAGGTCAAAGGAACTGCTTGCAGAGCTCAGAGACAGGATTGTATCAAGGCACAGATCTGGGCAAGGCTACAAAAACATTTCTGCTGCACTGAAGGATCCCAAGAGCACAGTGGCTTCCATAATTCTCAAATGAAGAAGTTTGGCATGACCAGGACTCTACCAAGAGCTGGTCGCCCAGCCAAACTGAACAATTAATGGAGAACGGCCTTGTCTAGACTGGTGACCAAGAACCTGATGGTCACTCTAGTTGAGCTCCATGATCGTATATGCAGATGGGAGAAACCTACAGAAGGACAAACATCACTGTAACACTCCTCCGATCTGGGCTTTATGGCGGTGTGGCCAAACTCAATCCTCTCCTCAGTGAAGACACATGAAAACACACATGGAATTTGCAAAAAAGCACCTAAAGGACCCTCAGACTCTGAGAAACAAGAGTCTCTGGTTTGATGAACCTCAATTCTAAGCATCATGTTTGAAGGAAACCAGCTCTGCTCATAATCTGCAGAGTACCATCCCAAAAGTAAAGTGTGCTGGAAGCAACCTTATGCTGTGGGGCTGTTTTTCAGAGGCAGGGACTGGGAGACTGATCAGGGTTGCGGGAAAGCTGAATGGAGCAAAGTACAAAGATATCCTCAATGAAAACCTGTTCCACAGCGCTCAGGACCTCAGACTGGGCAGAAGGTTCACCTTCCAACATGACAGTGACCCTAAGCACACAGCCAAGGCAACACAGGAGTGCCTTAGGGACAACTCTGTGAATGTCCTAGAGTAGCCCAGCCAGAGCCCTGACTTGAACCCTATCAAACATCACTGGAGAGACCTGAAAATGGCTGTCCACCGCGATTCCCCATCCAACCTGACCAGAGCTTGAGAGGATTTGCAAAGAAGAATGGCAGAAACTCCCCCAATCCAGGTGTGCAAAGCTTGTTGCATCATACCCAAAAAGACTTGAAGCTGTAATTAATGCCAAAGGTGCTTCAACTAAGTATGGAGTAAAGGGTCTGAATACTTATGTAAATGTGATATTTCAGTTTTTTCTTTTTAATAAATTTACAGACATTATTAAAATTCTGTTTTCACTTTATCATTATGAGGTACGGCATGTAGATTAATGAGAAAAAAAATGAATTTAAACAATTTTAGTATCAGGCTGCAACATAAAAAAATTGAAAAAATTTAAGGGGGTCTGAATACTTTCCGTACCCACTGTAACATTCTACAATATTGCTAGTTGTTGTATGTAGTTATAAATATATATAGGTAAATACATATAGGTAGATGCAACATTCGACCGCTCCAGACACATCGATGTGTCCGCCACTTTGGAATGGTCAGTCGTGGTCTAATGGTTAGAGAGTCGGACTTGTAACCCAAAGGTTGCAGGTTTGAGTCTCATGTCCGGCAGGGATTGTCGGTGGGGTGAGTGAATATCCAGCGCTCTCTCCACCCTCAATACCACGACTGAGGTGAGACCCTTGAGCAAGGCACCGAACCCCCAACTGCTCCCCGGGCGCCGCAGCATTGGCTGCCCACTGCTCCGGGTGTGTGTTCACGGTGTCACGTCATTTCCTTAATTTCCATTTCAATATGTGGTCACCATAGTAATAATCAATGAGTTTTCCAAGATGCCACAATATTGCATAGAAAAAAACCTTGTAAAAAACTGCCCCAAATTTCAAATTTAAATTCCCGAAGAAATGGGATAAACTTTCACAGGCGAGAACTACAGTTGCAGACACAGACAACTTGCTCTCGAGTGTTCATGGACCTGAGTGTTTGGCCATTTTTGACCGTTCCAATATGGTGGATCTACGGTCCATCTACGTATACATATCTATGGTTTTAACCGTGAAAATACATCATGCCTTTTCAGTTAGCTATCACATGACATAACCAAAGCAAAAATGGTCAAATTAAACATTTTCCATTTTCAAACATTTTTCATAATTCATAGCATGGCAAATTGTATGCTGTCGGCAGTATATATCATAATACCCTATTTTCTGTTCAAATATGAGACTGATATTCCGTTGTCAAAGTTGTTGCACCATAACATAAATATTCTACACTATATTCAGTATAATATTTAGGTAAATCCAGAAATATAAAATACACCACTTTCTGGAATACTTTCTGTGGAATCTATGACGTGGAAAAAAAAAATATTTATATCATTTACAATTAACAATTCATTTCCACAACTTACTAATAGGTCAGCATGATTTACTACTTCTTTCCCTCATTTTAAGTAAATCATGTGCACATTTTACCGGTTACCTCGTTTTAGTGAAATTGGGGTAAGTTTTACTAACTCCTGTCCACAAATTCATAAACTCATCATCCTTTTTGCATAGTGAAAAAAACCCTTTATTGCTGCTGTTAAAAAATAATGTATGACAGGACTGTAATGGGGATGTAGCCTGTTCACAACAGGTGCAATTGGGAAATCATTCAACGAACAGAACAGATTAGTAAATCATGCAACAATGTACTTAAAACGAGGTAATGAATTAGTAAACCGTGCTCACGATTTACTTAAGGTGATGAATTAGTAAGTCGTGGGAACATATCGTTATGGTCTCAATGTAAAAAATTTTTCCTGCATGTCATTTCTAGCGCTCCGTAGGAAGCTCATTTCCACCATATAAGAAAATAATCATGCTTTGGTAAATGATAATTATGATATAAAAAGTTATGAGATAAAAAGCCATATGAAAAAAATTTGTTTGAAAGTGAAGTGCTAAATCATAAATTTAAAGTGGCCATTGTTAAAATATTCTTATGCTCCACTTTTGACTGCCCTTATGTTACTTCCTGTTGTTATGTGCCCATCACAGACATACCAAGACAAAACAGGAACTAGACCTTGGACACACTGGTACACCTGCACAAAAATGAGGACTAAATGCGCGCACACACACACACACATGCTTGCACGCACATCTTACTGGTTGTTATATTTTTAAATATCCATATAGGGTAATGTTTGACCTCTGAGTAGTTTGATTGGATGCCCAAGATATGCTGTATGTTATTGCATGAATCATTATCATTCAATGTATTGTGCTTTATGACTAAAACACTGTGGTATCGTTTCTCTCAGGGACATGTGCTGCTGAGCAGACAGAGCCTGTGGCCTTTGTGATTGAATGGATCCCAGACATCCTTCCGCACTCACAGGTGGGAGAACTGAGGATCGGGTTTGAGTACGGCCATCAGCTGGGCAGTAAACCGGAGCACTGCAAGAGCACTACTGGGACAGAGAGAACTGAACAGACAGATACCATCCCACACCAGTGAAGACCCTCATGCAATCCCACAATTATAGTTCTCCACTGGTCAAAATGTTCCCTTATAAGGAAAATCAAAAACAATTCTACCTTCTATTGCACTTACATTGCAATAGAATGTAAGTGCAGATGGCAGTGAAAAACTCATAAGGTGCTACTCAGGAAAATGTTCATTTTCAGGAACCGGTTTAAAGGTTGCATGGCAGCAGCGGACATACAAATGTAAAATATTTATAATATACGTGTACAAAAAATAACACAGTGTTACACGTTTTGTGCTGTACAATAATATCACATAGTCATGAATTCCCCATTTCTTGTTTTTAGAAATCATGTACATTGATAAGTTTCTGTGTTTACATGTAAAAGCAGAGAAACAGAGAAGTACACTATTCAGACTGATTAACTAAAACTAAAAATATTAAAAGCCTATATTTGCTGGTAATGGGCCACATCATTTTGTGAGAGTTTCTCTCTCTCTCTCTCTCACACACACACACACACACACACACACACACACAAATAGACTCTTTTGACCATGCTGTTCTTTGCTGTTCACCTCATTTACAGTCAAGTTTTCTTTTTCTATTCAAAGCAATAGCAGCAACTAAAACCTCTGTTTAGTGCAAAGCTCACGCAATTGTCACCAGCTTGTCATGCAGTTGTTGTGCTGTGTACCAACTGCTTTGACACTATGTCAGTTTAACTGACTTGTAACATTTGCAAGGGGTCGCAACCTCCCAATTACCTGAACTCGCACTGTGTATGTCTGCCTTTAGGGCCTGATATTTGAATGTTTTCAACAAGAACACCCTGTTCACTACCACCAGCCGTACTCTATTGATGGCCAATTCTATATTTAATACAGTTGAGCTTTACCATTTGGGTGGAGTAAATGTTTGTCTCCACTGAGACTTGGCAAAATCTTCACCACTAATATCATTATTAAGAGAGAACAAGTGAATTGGTATGAACTATTTTCTTTGCATAGTTGCAAGGGAATCTACAACATACGTTCTTAATAAAGGATAATGTACAATGGAATTATGCCAAGGTAAAAACATCAAATAAGATATTAGAAAGTAAGCATTGATAAGATGCCCCGTGGTATCATCACAGAGAAGCACAAAATCACTTTCAAGAACATTTTTGTTTACTGTTCCTTGTTGGTGGAATGATCTTTCCACCCCCGTCCAGAATGCTGAATCACTGAAGAGGCAGCTAAAAACTCATCTCTTCCAGATGTTCATCAATGCTGCATCATAAAGAACAGTTTAAACCTTACTAATTTTGGTCTCTCAAACATTTAATTGATTTTAAGGCTTAAACAGTCATATGATGATTTGAATTAGTGGATGAGATTTGAAGATACTATACTTTCACACTGAGGATGACAAAAACAATAAACTTTATTACCAAACAAAATGCCACAAGTCTCTCTGATGCATTAGAGGCACAGTTTTGTAGCTGTCAGCAGTTGGTTGGTGAATCATCTACATTGACAGAAGGAATATGTGACTCTGGACCACAAAACCAGTCTTAAGTAGCACAGGTATATTTGTAGCAATAGCCAAAAATACATTGTATGGGTCAAAATTATCCATTTTTCTTTTATGCCAAAAATTATTAGGATATTAAGTAAAGATCAAGTTCCATGAAGATATTCTGCAAATATATCAAAACTTAATTTTTGATTAGTAATATGCATTGCTAAGAACTTCATTTGGACAACTTTAAAGGCGATTTTCTCAGTATTTTTATTTTTTTGCACCCTCAGATTCCAGATTTTCAAATAGTTGTATCTCGGTCAAATATTGTCTTATCATAACAACCCATACATCACTGGAAAGCTTATTTATTCAGCTTATTCAGATGATGTATTAATCTCAATTTTTTTTTTAAAAAATGACCCTTATGACTGGTTTTGTGATCCAGTGACACATACTATGATTTAGAGTATAAAACAAGTATGAGTTTGATTTGATATAGTATTAAAGGAATGGTTCACCCCCCCAAAAAATTTGCTTTAAAATTTCCTCACCATCAGGCCATGCAAAATATACAGTTAGTTTGTTTCTTAATTAGAACAGATTTAGAGAAATTTAGCAGTACATCACTTGCTCACCAGTGGATCCTCTGCAGTGAATGGGTGCCATCAGAATGAGAGTCCAAACATCTGATAAAAAGTAATTCACATGACTCCAGTCCATCAGTTAGTGTCTTTCAAAGCAAAAGCTGCATGTTTGGAATAAATTAATACATTATCGAGATGAAACCATTGCTTTCAGCTAAAATTCATGTCCTCTATCCAAAATAATGCTTTCTTGGAACTGAATGTAGTTTCTCAAAAGTAGACCAGTAAACCAAAGCCACTTTTAGTTACAAAACACAGTCTGCTCTCAGAATTGACCTCAAATACATTCAGATAAACATAAGGGCTTAAGCAAACATTTCCATAAATATTACTCAATCTTTAATTCATTATCTTTCCATTTTTGTCAAATGAGTATGGTAGTATGAATGCGAACCATAGTATTTAATATCTGATTCCATTATAGTACAGGTACCATAACAATAGCTCTGTGCAACTGTGTAGTATCAGCAGTTCTGAACAATTATGCCTGGGAATCTGTTTATTCCCTAAAATAATTAGTTTCTACTACTGTTATTTACTTTGTTGTGCAGATATAACCTGATTATTGTTATCTCCAGAAATTAATGGGCTGTTGTGGCATAGTGGCTGAAAGTGTGTTAAAACATACTACGTAGGTGCACTGTTAAAACATACTACAATATAATTCAATTTGCAAGTTGATTGCAAATGTTTACTTAGAATATTTCTGAATGGCTCGACCACTTTGGGTGAAACTAACCAGGCAATTCTGAAACAACGTCATGTGGAAACAATGTAGCATATTACTGTTTGAAATGTTTGAACCTGAAATGTCTAGACTACTTTTTTAGGAATAGTAGCCTATACTAATACAATACAAACCACCACTGCATCGTACATCATCCTCCTGTCCAACAGATGGCGCTAATGACCGTTCTGCCTGCATTACTATTTGTATCTGAAGGACGGAAGGACTGGCAGCTTAGAAAATAAACAAAAGACGAGCTCAGATTAATAAATGTTTTTGACGTTAACTAAAATCTTTTAATCACGCTTTTGCAGTCTTTAGGTTGACCTATCAGCAAGGGCTGTCCGACTGGCCATGAATCCCGACCTATCGCTGCGAGTGAGCGTCTTCTCCGAACAAGGAGGAAGGAAATACATGGAGGATTTAACGGAGGTGATCGTGGAGCTGGAACCCAGCGAGGATGAGCTGCGAGCGGCCGGACACACCGATCCAAAGCCGGACCAAGAGGCTATCTCTGAAAGCGACCCGCTGGTCTGCACAAACAAGCCTTTACCCGTCACGGTAACGTGGAGAAACACACTGTCGACCGAAGAGAGTGACGGTACCGAGGAGCCCGGGACTCAGCCGGCAGCGGGGGACAGCAGGAGATCGGTCGCGTTCTTCGCCGTGTTTGACGGCCACGGAGGGCGAGAAGCTGCGCTGTTCGCTCGAGATCATCTCTGGGATTTTCTCAAAAAGCAGCGGGGCTTTTGGTCGAAGGATTACCGGAAAGTTTGTGCCGCAATTCGCAAGGGGTTCATCGCATGTCACCATGCAATGTGGAAAAAGCTTCGTAAGTCAATTCTAGACTACTTTCTCATGTGAATGGTGTGACGTTTCCTGACATTAGTGCTTTGTTAATTTTCTAACTGCCTTGTCAATTGCACCGAGTATGTGGTTATGATGATCGGCAGTGTAATTTAAGACGTCAAAGCAATTTATAACGACTGAAATCGTGATGGAATTATTCTTATGGTAAGATGGATAAAGATGTACACTGGGGCTGCGATTGTGTAAATTATCTGTCGGACTAATACACTTTTTGAAATTGGGCGCCACGCTATCTACTTACTGCAGAAAAGACGAAAAAAAAAATCGAATGGAAGGGTCACACTGCGCATGCTCGGAATCTTTGCTCAGGCCTATGTGTAGTGTGTGTGTGCATACAGGTGCATCTCAATAAATTAGAATGTCGTGGAAAAGTTCATTTATTTCAGTAATTCAACTCAAATTGTGAAACTCGCGTATTAAATAAATT
>JAFVLL020006897.1:25000-30536 GCA_021397915.2 Tor tambroides | reverse complement strand
TGTGGGACTCATACTACAAAACCTACATGGGACCCGCTGATTTCACCCAGCCAAAGCCCATGCCCACACAGTTCCCATGGAACCCGTAGTTAACCAATCTGGGCCCCACATGTCATTGCTGGCTGGGGTTTTTGTAAGTCATTTTAGACAAAAGCATATGCGTAATGAATGACTGTAGAAGATATGTGCAAGCTGATTATGATTTTGTCTTGTTCAAAAAGCACATACGGCCTGTTCACGCTGGACTGGAGTGAGGACAGAAGCAATAATGAGCACGGTTGATCTCTGGAGTGACGGATGGACGCGCTCGGAAAATGTGATCTGGGATTTCATATCAGAGGTAGAGAACATGAATTCGAGTGCTGATCTGATCTTAAAAGTCAGCAGGTTCATGCAACTGCCTTCACACACTTAGAATATAAAACACAACCCGCATCCACAGCCACTCAAAAAACACATTTAACTTGAATCCAGCATGTTTTTTTAGGGGGTTATTGTGTGTCTTTAGATGATGTGCATGATTTCTTGAAAAAAAAGACCATATACAATATGCTCTAAACAACATCAGTGGTCATAAGTCATATAAAATGCACAAGCTGCATTATGCAAGTAAAATGGGTTGCAAATACCATTTCATATTGACTTTTTAGTAATGGAAGAAACAAAGCTTTTTGAAACTTTGAATCAATAGTACCAATTGTGTTGCACAATGATTCACTTTTTTGAAGCACTAGAAATGCCACACACTGGTGACCTGCTGTTCAAAACGGTGTAAATGCAACAAAAACTCATGCTAAAACATGCATAAAATCACATCTTTTACAAACCAATTGCGAAAGCGTAATCTATTAAATGCAATTAACAAACCATTCAATACTGTTAAGTGTCTGTATAATATGTGTTATTTGATTAAATTGTAGGGCTTGTTTTGGTGGTTTTACAGAGAACTTGGTTAATCAGGCCAACAAGAGATTAAATAACTACAGCTTTCCCTTTTTATTATACAAATGTGACCCTGGACCACAAAACCAGTCTTAAGTTGCTGGGGTATATTTGTAGCAATAGCCAAAAATACATTGTATGGATCAAAATTATCGATTTTTTTTAATGCCAAAAATCATTAGGATATTAAGTAAAGATCATGTTCCATGAAGATATTTAATAAATTTTTTACCGTAAATATATAAAAACTTCATTTTTGATTAGTAATATGCATTGCTAAAACTTAATTTGGACAACTTTAAAGGAGATTTTCTCAATATTTTGATTTTTTTGCACCCTCAGATTCCAGATTTTCAAATAGTTGTATCTCAGCCAAATATTATCCTATCCTAACAAACCATACATCAATGGGAAGCTTATTTATTCAGCTTTCAGATGATGTATAAATCTCAATTTCGAAAAATTAACACTTAAGACTGGTTTTGTGGTCCAGGGTCACAAATGTGTCACTAAAAATGTCTAAGTGATCCGAGCTCAGATAAAAACCGTATAGACGCTGGTTCATGGGTTCACACAGATCTCCCCATAGCGGCAAAACATTGAAATTTCGAAACAATTATGATGTAATAAAGCCTCAAATCACATGACTTTGGCAGTTTAATAGGCACTCTTAATTGCTGGTTCGAAATGGTTTCAATCCTTCACAAAGCTATGTTTCAAAATTGCTCATCAATATTTTAGGATTAATGTCTCTGATTATGAAGTTTTGACGTGGGAGAACGGACTTGCAGTTTAATGCTGTGAATTTGGTCCATTCCTGAAACGATCCAGGCATCTCTAACACCCTAAACTCTGTGTGTACAGCAGTGTGTGATTGTGTTTGTAGCCTGCATCGAGTGTTCAGGATTAGATGACCCTGCTGAGACGGATAGAGGGAACAATTTGAACTCTCTGCTAGGAATCTACTTGCCAAATCAACGACAGCTGCCTGGCTGCACCTCAGTTCTTCACTGTGACACTAACATTAGAAAAATATGAGTGGTACTTCAGTTTAAGTCTGAGAATGTTTTCCAGCACCACTAATGAATTTGTGTTAATTGCATGACTGAAAAACTGGATAATGGTAACAGAAAAGCATGCATTTTAAATTTCTGGATGTCTTGAGTTGTTGATTGTTTCCCAGCAGCCTCTGTTCATATATTACAGGTGTGAGCTGGGCATTAGGTTCTTGTCCAGACTGTGAGATTGCGTTTTTCTCTTCTACATCAACGACTCACATTCAATTCCTTCATCCAATCACAGTCTCTAAGCTCTGAGGTTCAGGGGACAAAATTTCCTCTCTTAAAATGTCAATTCCAGTATTCTCGTATGCATCTGATTTACTCTGTTTGACCTTCAGAGATGCCGCTGGTTTTTAAGTTTTTAAAGATCTGTGCTGACATTTTCCTCCAGCGTTATGTCCCTTCTGGCGCTGATGTGGTTTACTGATCTCTCTCTCTCAGCGTAGACTGACAAACCACTGGAAGAAAATTTCCATTATGTTGCTCTTTAAGGGAACAGTTCACCCAAAAATATTTACTCCCCTTTCCAGAACTGACAAAAGTATCTTGATTTTTGAGCGCAGATGACAGAAAGCAAGAATCCTATAAATAAAGTGGCTCATTTAACCAAAAAAACCCCCCCCCCAAAGACTTAAACCTGAACTTATTTAAAACTTCAACACTATCTTTTAATGCTTTGCAAGCACTTTTATTTCCTTCGGCAAATGCAGATTTAGTTGGAGCGGGCCTCCCTTGTTGGGTCTAAGTTTCCGGACAGTTTCTTGGCTCTGTTATTTTCTCTTCCACCCACTGTAGCGTGTTTTATTGAATTTGGCTTACAGAAGAGCAAAAAAAGAGCATTATTAGCCTCTCTCATTTGTTACTCCAGGACCTCTATTCTGGCCCATTCATCATCGTTGAAATCCAAAACTGATATTTGGCAGGAGAGCCGAGCCGTCTGAAGACTTTACTTTTTAGCTGTTATTTAACAGAAGTTTTTCATCACAAAAAAGAGAGATTCTATGATTCATTGTCTTGCTTAAGAGCACAATGGGTTCAGATAATTAGATTACAGGTACATGATGAAGTTGGGAAACATTTTAGACTCAATTATGCTCATCATCCCCTGCATTTTATGTGTTTTTATCCTGAATCAAGGCCTGATGATATATTATTTTTATTCTAGTTTAGCCAAACCTTCGACTTTTTGTCCAGCTTTTGACTGTAATGCAAAAAAAACCCCAAAACAAAAACAAAACACTGTTTTGTTTTCAAGCACTATTTAGGAGCAGATTTATCTGAAATGCCACTTTAACAGACCGGTGTGGAAATTCAGATAATGATACAGTAGTATTGGTCCACAAATAGCTATATAAAAAACTCTGAAACAGTTGTGAGAAATGTTTGTAAATTTGTACATTTTCCCATCCAAAATTAATTTGCTTCTTCTAAATAATAAGAGGAAAAGTGAAGTCATCTAACATGAACAAAGAAACAAATATAACATTTAAAACAAAAATGTGTGTGTATATATATATATATATATATATGTAATAAAATATTATTTTGTTTTCTCTACAATTAGTTATATATATATATATATATATATATATATATATATATATATATATGTATATATATGTATATAAAGAAAGATAGGCTGGTGTGTGTGTGTATTTTTTTAACATGTACTAAATTTTATATTTTATATATTAGCTGTTATTTAGCAGTTATTTGTTATTTATAAATGCTGTAAATATTTTTAAAGTATTTATATATGTATTTATATATTTTTATAGTTTTAGAGTTTTAAATAGTAATTTGTTTTGATTGATTTTTCCCCCTACCAGTGAATCGAAACACAGCATCTTATCCCTGTTGTGCTCTTTTCCATGTGGATTTTGTCTCTTTCAGGAATCAGCGTTGTTCTCTAGCATTAGTTCCACCAGTTTAGAGTTCCTTCTGAAGCATAAAAACCTGTTTTCTCTTCTAAAAGCTTGCACTCTCATAAATAATCACCTTCAACAGGGATGTGTTCACTGGGATGGAAAGAAGAGCCTGTTTTGCACTGAAAAATGGAGTCACGGCATTCTTATTTTTATGTAGTCTGGTGTAAAACCTAGATAAATATTTCTAAAGCATACAGAAGAGATTTGTGATTCATAAGGCATCTGTGCTTCATGTATATCTTCAGAGACATTTAATGAACTTAATATCACACTAGCTTGTCATATATCTGAAGTAAGCTGGCAAACATATCACAACACCTGCCATTTCTTGACTTCCAGCTCATATACAGCATTATGATGACCGTATGGCTGAACTTTCTGTGTCCATTAGCTAAATGCATTCATAGTATTAAATGAACTCCAGAACCATTAACTGTGCTACTGAGTTCAGTTAAATTTGCTGGGCATCATTATTTTTTACTCGTGGTGCTTGCTGGTTCCTCACAGACTAATAATTCATCTGTATTTCACAGGACTATTGCCACTGCTGTTTTTAAAAGAATAATTTGATGTCTTTTGTGCTTGATAATTATGTCCTAATGATCTTTCTGATTGAAGACAACAGTCGCATAGTTTGAGCTCATAAGCCAGTGGATGGACAATAGCATCCAAACCTCTCAGGACAGGATTCATTTGCACCGCTGAGGCTCGAAGCTGTTGTAAGAAGCTTTAAGGGGACTCGTGGGTAAAGATGTCATGTGACAGGTATTAGATACAGTAGAGCAGCACTGACATCAGGGGTTATTAAAGGAGAATGATGGACAGAGAGGAAATGGAGTGGAGAAAAGGCAGGTGGAGATTCTGCTGCTGTCAGTTCATCCTTAAAACTAAAAAGACGGCACATCCCTAGAGAACAGGCCGGAAACACTGGCCTGCAGCGATGCACACGCTCACTAAATGAGCTGAAATACTACAGCTGTAAACTCACACACACATACACACTGCAGAGATGGATCGAGCAGATGTTTTACTGTCTGAACTGGGACCTGCAGGAGAGAAGAGAGTGATTAAGGTGGAAGACTGGGTCAATTCTGTGCATTGTTCATTAAGATACTTTTCTCTTGTTTTCGATTTTTCCTATCACTTTTGTTCGCAATAGTATATTAATACACTTTCTCTTGCTGTTTTGTTGCATGCATGCATGTGCACAGTAAGCAGATTTTTTTGCATGCATGCAATACCCACATGACCAACTATGTTTGCAATAACATGCTATCATGCTTTGAAAAAAAAATACATATGGCAGGAATATTAAGAAAATGTAGAATATGTAGTTTGCTATTCTGAATGCAACCTATGTGATGTACAGGCTAAGCCAGAAATATCAGTGTTTGATATATATATATATATATATATATATATAAAAAACTGATATTTCTGGTTCATATTTTACATTACAATATTTTTGTTACATTTTTATTAAATTTGTTAAATGTATTTTTTTAATATATATATAGAGAGAGAGAGTATTCTATTTTTTTTTTAGAAATTGTATTATGTTTTGTATTTCATTATTTTATATGTATATATATATATATATATATA
>JAFVLL020006897.1:0-20000 GCA_021397915.2 Tor tambroides | reverse complement strand
TGGGATTTCACTGTAAGTCACAGAAATAGAAAGCGAGCGGCCAACAAATTGCCCCTGTTCTTGTGGCAGTGGCTTGTTAGAGCAAACCTGACAGCGATTGGTTATTGTCAGGCCCGTAGCCAGCTATGAGGCCACCGAGGTCCGGACCTCGGTAAATGTTTCATGTTCAAAAATAAAATTTGTTCTCTGAATGACTAATTTGCTGTTAAACTCCTCATATGAATGTGTCTGCATGACATGTATAATTAAGTTTATACAGTTTGCAAGAATGTTAGCGTCCGTGGAATGAAAATGATCATTGTGAGATGCTGACGAAGTAACGGAGTCTCTTTAGCCTCGTTGAGAGAGTTGTGAGTGAAGACCTCGGGCGCAGCCTCTGTGTTGCCAGATCCAGCTATTATAAGACTTGTTTTTAGACTTGTCTTTTCCACTTAATTTGACACTTTAGAAAGTTAAAAAAGTAGGAAGTTGTAATTTAGCGTCAGCGATATCTTTCTTATTTGCAAAAGATTTGAAAGATTTGGTTTATTTTTATTTATTTTTCATTTTTAATAGCGATATCTGGCAACACTGCATCGCCGGCACTCAAACTGACAGTAATCAAAAAAGCCCATGGACAGGTTATTACTGACAGGATACGACATTCGGTAAGGGAAACTCAAAAATATCTTGATACTATCTGTCAGAAACGATATCAATGCTGTCAAAAACAGTATTTAACACTAGTACACAGATCTGTAGAACAAGGTTACATAATGAAATGAAATGAAATATGCAGAACTACCATGAAGAAGTCTATGCTATGTCATATTATATAAGTCATATAAGTCATGTTATAAACATTCATGAGAGCACTAGACAAATTTATCAGCTATATAGCAATGGTTATTAATAAAAACTATAATAGTAATATATTGTTGCATGAATAATAAACAATTGATAAAATTATCCACCCCTAACTGTAGTACAGTATTAATGAATTTTGATGCAATAAATAGGGTATGATTTAAAAATGATCATCCCTCCAATATATATAATATATAATAAGTTGTATTTGTTTGTTATTATAGTATATAGTAGAGTATATAGTGTACAATTCTTTAACACCCACAACCACTCCAACCCCCCGGACCTCACTAATTTTCAAAGCCTGGCTACGGCCATGGTTATTGTATGAGGTGTTTGTATCAGAATCGTTGTCTGCGCACTCATTGGCTGTCGCCACATCATCATGCTGCTGCTCATTTGCATAAACCTGGTCTTCAGGAGTCAGTGTCACTCAACACCAACTGACGATGATAGCGAGTGACTTTGGGTTGCTGCATGTCACTGTCGCTCTTTCAGAGGCTTTTGTCATGTTTCCTGGTTAGGGTGTTCACACTGACCATGATAAAGCAGAACTCATTCATTTTCATTGAGAGTTTGAGGTGACATGAGTGTCAGAGTTTATTATGCAAATGCATGATGATGCAGTAATGGCCAACGCACTGTAAAAAATGATTGTTCAGAGCTGTAAATAAAACAAAGATTACACAAACAAAGAAAACACTATTGCAGTTTGTCTACTTCAAAATCTCATGTTTAATTCAATGCGTTACTTGTTGTTTCTTTATAACTGTAAAAATTTACTAGCAATTTGAGTGGAAATTGTTTCTGAATCTTTTTTTTTCAGTCTGGAAGTGTAGATAGTTTGGCTTATGTGATGCTTGGTAATATTTTAATATTATTATTTCTATACTATTGTAGTAATTATTTATATCAATATTATATTGCTAAAAGTTTTAGGAAATCAATCTCTAAATTGCCATAAAGGTACATCACTATCCAGTGTTATTTTAGTATTAACAAATATAATAATATTTATAATAAAGATAATATTTTACTTTAAAAAATGGTTTTATATTTTGAGTGTTTTTGTTTTTATATTTTCAATTTTCATTTCAATTTTTGTTTGTGTTTTAGTGATTTTGTTATGTGCTTTTTTATTTTTTATTGTATTAATTATAATTAAATAATTATATTATGTAAATTATATTATGATAAAATTATATTATGTTATATTTAATAATATATTTTTATTTATTATATTATTAAACTTATTTTATTTCAGTCAGTTGCCAAAGCAACATTTCAAATTTTCATTCTTATATGCATTTTTGTTAAGTTTTTTTTAAATTTCGTGTTTTAATTATTTTATTTTATTTTTAAGCATTTTTTGTTAATTTTTTTTTTTTTAAGTTTTGTGGTTTATTTCAGTTATTTTATATTACTTCAGCTTTATTTCAATTAATAAAAACAATTTTAAATAGTTTTAGTTAACAGTTATAGTTTTAGTTAACAATAACAACGTTGAAAATTGGCTTGTTTGTTTTGGTTTTGTCCAAAATATGTGAGTTCTGCCTTGAAGTGTTTTGCATTTAAGCTTTTTAAGACTGCTTTTGGTGGCTGTAGCTCCACTACTTGTTTGCTTTGTAAAATGTCAAATGCTTAAAATTAATAATTCAAAACAAAAACAGTAAGGGGGAATCCCATTTCTCTGTCTTACCCCTTCCCCTTCCCCTACCCCTTCATCTTACCCCTAGCCCTTGTCTCTCAAAACCGAGTGGTAAGCGCTAGGGGTGAAAACATACCCCTATGAAATGAGACACCACTTGGTTACGGTTACCTCATCATACATCGTCGCTAGCTGGCTGCTTCGTCACCAGAGGTGACAAGTGTGATCACAAACTTCCAAGATGCTGTCTGTAAATGTGTGTATGTCGATTGCGTGGGTTTGTGATGTTTTTGCGACTGTCTGCAACAAACTAGCGATTTTTAAAAAACGTTTCAATTAAGAACATGGTTGCAAATATATATGTACAGGACTGTGTAGAGCACAAAACAAAACTGTCGTAATTTTTAAATCAATTATTTAAGCCGAAAATACATTTATGGGACTCTCTGGATGATCTGGCCGCCATTGTTGCCGGTTGCGCAGTGTGTTCTGGGTACCCCTTGGTTTCAAGTAAGTTCGCGAAAATGCTTGGTTTTAAGGGGTATCTACCCCTTTCCCTTAGCCCTACCCCTCGATCAAAACGAGAATTGGGATAGCCCTTACTCTCACGTGAACGCGAAAAACTAAGGGGAAGGGGTAAGGGGAAGGGGTAAGACAGAGAAATGGGATTCACCCTAAGAACTCAGGCGGTAGAAACACCTTCTAGAAACCAACAGCAGCGACTTGCTGACCTCGAGCGATTTACCGGCTGTCATTGTGAATCCACCTTTAGTTTTCTGAGCGTCCGGGAAATGCTGCTTCAGAGCAACCCAAAAATATTAAAAGCAAGAGAAGATCACTGTAGATGTATTACAATAGATTTATACAGCGGAGGCCAAAATGATTAGAACACTAGTATTTTCAGCAGCTAAAAAAATGGTTTTGAGTCAGTTATTTCTATCTTTTACTGTAGTGTGTCAGTAGGAAATATCAGTTTACGTTTCCAAACATTCATTTTGCCATTCATTTTAACAATCTAGTCAGATTTCAAGAAACCTGCAAAGCTGTCTGAAAAACTGTGCACAATTGCACCTAGGGCAAAAGCTGCTTTAAACGCAAAGGATGCTCACACCAAATGAATAGAATAGAAGTTAACTGATAAAGAAAATCAATTTATGACATTATTTCTGACAGCATCCTCATTTTACAGCACTTTTACACAAGTGCCTAAAACTTTGAACAGTACTGCAGCTTTCTTGAAGCATCAGTTCTTCTGGATTTAGTCTGTCTCAGTTTGTTCTGTTTCTTCATGTCATTCCAGACAGACTGGATGATGATCAGATCAGATCTCAAAAACCTCACTGGATTATTACAATTGATGGCAAAATGAATTTTTGGAAATGTAAAATGATATTTCCTACAGCAAAAGATAGAAATAACTGACTTGAAACCAGCTGCTGAACTTTTAGCTGCTGAAAACACTAGTGTTCTAATCATTTTGGCCAGTACTGTATATGCAGCAGCATTTCTAACAGATCAGATCTCTGTACTGTAGAATATTTATTTATGAGCTCTCATATATAGAGAAAGAAGCAGATTTCGAAGCTCTTTCTCTCTCTGTCTACATAAACTCTCTGTGACTCCATCACAGATCCAGTGCCTGTTTTCGTCTGAACCTCTGACGGTTCAGTCAGTTTCATATGACATGTTTTGATGGAATCGCTGCATGTGAATATCATGCATTTATGCAGAACGTTTCAGCTTCTTTAGAGTTAAAAGGTCTGGAAAGAAAGCTGTGAAACAGAGGTGAACTCACACTGGTTGAGATGCTCAAAGGAACACAGTCTCAAACGACCCGTTTAAAGCTCTTTCCTTTTGTTTGTTGGCTTAGTTTTGCAAAATCAGCCGCTTCTCCTTTAAAGAGTTTGCTGTTGGATGGAAGTCTGCTGCTCAGCTTCCTGTGACAGTGAAGCTCTGTTTGATTGATTCTCTTGACAGCTGAGTCTGTGAAGCTGTCAGATCAATTATCTGTCGTTTGGTTAAAGATGCTGGTGGGACGATTCGTTCAGCTTCTGCAGGGGCTTGAGTTCAATGTCAGAGGGGTAGTATATTGATAGTCACCATTTTTTACTGATCTGTCTTGATGATTTGGAGATTGATTAATTATTATGGCACAGGAAGCTATACAGATATAGCAAGACAGGATTATTCTCAGGAAATTTTGTTTTATCAAAATTATACTTAAACACCTCTGGTGTGACTGTAAATGCAGACCTTGAGCCAAAAACTCATCACCAAACACCAATGTCTTGTACATATGGGTTCAGTCATTTTAGACACTTCCAAAACTGTTGCAACAGAGATGGAAAAACAATTTTTAAATACATGAATTATGTTCCCATCTTTGTTGCCACAGATTTGGAAGTGCATTTTTCTGTTCTAAAGAAGGGGGTGCCAATACTTTTGTCTATATAGTATATGTACAAGCCATTGGTGTTTGGTGATGAGTTTTTGGCTCAAGGTCTGCATCTACAGTCACACCAGAGCCAGTGTTCAACTGGGATTAGGACTTGGTTTTCTGCAGACCAGTCAAGTTCTTCCACACTGACTCAATCAATCATTTTCTTTTTGAACCTTGTCTTATACACAGAGGCATTGTCATGTTAGAATAGAAAAGGGTCCTGTCCAAACTGTTGCTATAATATTAGAAGCACACAATTTCCTAGAACATCATTATATGCTTTAACATTAAGATTTGTACTCATAGAAATTACTAAAGTAGTCAAACCTGTTCATTAGAAGGGGGCGACCCAATACTTTTGGCAATATAATGTATATTAAGTCATAGAAACGCACACAAATGGCCCCATTTTCTCAGAATGACCCACCATTGCTCCTCTCAGCAGTAAAGAGAGTCTGTACAGCTCTCAGTATCTCTGGGTTTGTCAGGTTCACAGACACTGTGCAGTCAGACTCTACTGAAGACAGCTGAAGTCGCTGGTCATTAGAGCGCTCCGACCTCATGCACTTCATCCTAGAATACAGATCAGCTCTGTTTCTGAAATCCACTGGCTTCTTTCAGCCAATGCATGTACTGTACAGATCCTGTTGAGTCTCTTCTGCTCTTCTGTTTCAGTGTAATTACTGCCCGCTCAAACTCTCACGTCAGCATTTCTGCCGAACCGCTTAACAAGCCGCTGATAAATGGAACCAAACCCTGTCAAAGTCATTCAGATGTAAGTGTCCCCGCCTGAGGCTCATATGGGTCACCGAGTTTAGACTTAAAAATCAACTTTGGGTAAATGGTGTCATTTATAAGTGATTGAAACGCTTGAAGCTGTTTTTCTTTTGAAGAGGAAATTTCCTTCCCTGGACTCCATCAGTATTGACAGCGCAGACCAATCATGCTTTAAGGTGAAGAAAGAATGAAAAGAAAGGAAAAGAAAGGTGAAATGATGTTTCAGTAAAACTAACCTTTTTTTAATTATGTCACACTGTAAATTTAAAACCTTGAATTGCTGATTCATGAATGAGAGTTTGTGTAGTTTAACCAAACTGACAATTTTGTCATCATCTACTCAACTGTATGCCGTTACAAAACTTGAATGACTGACTTTCTTCTGTGGAACATGACAAAAGATCATTTCAAGAGTATTTATGCTGCTCTTTTCCATGCAATTAAAACATGAAGTGATTATATCAAGCTGCAAAAAAGCACAACATGTCTATTTGACCTGTGCACTTATATTTAAAGATTTCTGAATTCATGTAGCTTTGCGTGAGAAACAGACTGGGATGATGTGTTTTAATGTGGCAAGTTTGAACATCTGTGAAGGATATTTGAGTTGTTTTAGTATTATTTACAGTATATACTATTAAAACTTTTTGTTCATATTTGATTTGGCTTTTATTTTTATATTTTCAGTTTTAATTTTGAGTAATTTTGTTATTTTGTCATTTTTATTATTTTTTTTATGTTACTCTTTAGTTCTACGTTCAATATTTTTTTTGGATATTTATTTCAAATTTAAGTTATCAGAAAAAAAGGCTTTTATGTTTTATATTTCCTTTCATTTTAGTTTAATGTTTTAGTATTATTATTATTAGTTTTTGTTTTGTTAAATAATGAACCTTATTGTAAAGTGTTATCAATATTTTATTAACTATATAACTATTTAGGTTTAATTTTAATTTATTTCAGTTTTTGTTTCAGCTTTAGTTCAGTTATATTTCCAGTTGGTAATTGAAGTGTTTCAGCTCAAACTTATTTCTAATTTTTAAATTTTTTAAATAAGTTTTTCATGTAATATTTATATTTATTTTTCAGCAATTTTTTTTTTAATTAACAAAAACATTCCTAACAATTTTTAATAGTTCTAAGCTACATGAGTTATAATGCACAAACTGTATGGATTTTAATAGTGCTTTTGTGTCCTATTGGTGCTTGACAGCATTTGTTGTGTTGAAATAAGCAGCCAATTAAGCAGCATCTCGACATGAAGCTGAGCAAGTAATGACAGAACTGTCATTTTTTAAATTAAATTACTCCTGTAACCCCAAGAGGACTGTCAGTGTAGAAAGTGTACTGTAAGCATTAACCATCAAATGGCCATTACAGGAGGATTATACAGAAATACAGGAGGATTCTGTCCAATAAAGACCAAGTTCCCTTAATTTCCAGCTGTTAAAGTGCTTCAGAATGCTTTACTAGTATTTGACTGTAAGTTCAGCTCAGGTAGAGCGTGGTTCACTGATGCTGAGTCTCCCAAGTGTGTGAATGCATTTGTGCATGGCTACCTGTGTGTATAAAATGAAGTCTTTAATTCGTGGCTCCAACTGGAAGTGTAATGAAAGGCCTGTCAGTCGGGCAGCCGTCAGGAATGAAAGCAGAGGTGGTGGAGAGAAGAGAGATTAGAGGATCAGTGCTTCCAAATGAAAGGATAAACACCGCTGCTAGATTCACAGCTTCTTGTGTCCTGATCTCATGCAGGAAACACAGCTGAGAGACGCTGACAGAGAAAACGCACGTGTGAAAAGTGTGAATCGATTTGCTTGTCTTCTGTTTGGCTCTCAGCCATCAAAAGAAGTTAAATTGATCCTTTACAAATTCGCAGTGTGCAGTTGGTGGTTGTTGTGCGTTTACTCTCAGACGACATGTAGCTTGCACTCGAGATACCAGAGCTTATAAATACTGAGGAGTTTATGAGTTTGACAGAGACATAAACTCGCAATTCTGAGAAGAAAAGTCTGAACTGTGTGAAATAAACTCACAATTGTGAGAGAAAAAAAAGAATTGAGATATAGACTCAGAATTGCAAGACATAAACTTCTAATTCTGAGGAAAACAAATCCAAATGATAAGATTTTAACTACAGACTTGCAGTTCTAAGACAAAAATGTCTGAATTGCAAGATAACTTAATAGTGAGATGTAAAATTGCAATTGAAAAAAGGTCGGAATTGTGCAATATAAACTTGCAATTGTGAGAAAATATTCAGAGTTGCAAGATATTTTTCCAATTTAGAGGAAAAAATCCATATTTTAACTCACATATAAATATAACTTGCAATTCTGAATTGCAAGATAACTCACAATTGTGGGATATAAACTTGCAATTGTGAGAAAAACAAAAAAAAGTCAAAATTGTGAGATTTTAACTCAGAATTTCGAGATATAAACTAGTCATCTCTATCTATCTATCTATCTATCTATCTATCTATCTATCTATCTATCTATCTATCTGTCTGTGGCAGAAACAGGCTTGTATAATAATCAGAGTTGTGTTCACTGCACAAATATTGTTAATGATTATCTATCTTCACGTTTAGCAACCAAAGATGCATGCTTTTAATGTACAGATTATTTTTGAACAGAAAGACATTTTGATCAAAGTTTGAATGTACTAACATTTCTATAGTTTTCATTTTTGTTGCATGTCAGCGGTGAGATGAGCGACTCTCTTGACTCTCGTGTTTGTTTGAAGAGCCTCTCAGTGCTTACAGATACTCCAGAGAAATATACAGTATAATGTAGCCAAACAGCCCAGTATTAGAGAACATGACTTATTATCTCAAGACCACATATGCAAATAAAAACAATATTCACTAGATGACTTTAAATCTCTTCTGTGCAACAAAACAATGTTCTTGTTTGAAAAATAATGGCCTTGTTACCATGCAATCATTTTCTTAATCGGTATGTTTGTGCTAATGCCAAACAGTTATATATAAAATATTAAAACTCGTTTTCAGAGAGTTAAACAAGTTATTTTACAGGGTTTTTCTTTCTTTCTTTCTTTCTTTCTTTCTTTCTTTCTTTCTTTTTCATGTTTAAAGCAGAAATGTAATGAAATGTAGTCAGGTTTATAATTGAAACAAGACAAAAACTATATGCCAATGAAGCAAGAAAATTAAACTTATAGAAAATAAACAAAATAAATGCAGATATTTTGCATTTTGTTTTACCTCAACTTGTTTAAATAAAGCTTACTACTACTGTAACTCAATTTTGAGTAAAAATTACCTTTTGGCTGTCCAATCAGTGTTATTTACTATTACTATTATTATTGTTATTTACTTTTAAAAGTACTATTTATGTACTTTGATAGTATTTATTAATATTGTCAATATTTGTTATTTTCAGCTTTCATTTTAATTTTAGTTTTAGGAGTTTTGTTATGTGTTTTGTCATTGTTATTAGTTTTTTTAATTAAATATTTCTATATAGAGTTACGTTTTATTTCGTAATATTCTCTGAAAACAATTAAATCTTATTTTGAACCAATTGTGCTTCAAATAGTGTTGTTTTAAGCATGTTTTTGATATTTTTACTTGAGGGGAAAAAGACAAAAATACTTTCTAATTTTTTTAGATATTGTTTGCAACATTCTTTTGTTAAACATTAAAGATTGCAATCTTGCTAGGAATACTAGTAATAATTTTATTTACTTATTTAGTTGGTTAGTCACAAGATTGTTTTTGATATTTATCATGAGCACAAAAGCTGGTACAACTTTCATCGAAAATTTCACTGCTATTATAGAAACATGTAAGATGTCTTCAGTTTTCATCTGATGAAGTATTTCCCTCAGATCAGTGTCAGTGTGTGGATTTTGTAGCGGTTTATTCGGCCGTTTCCAGCTCATGGCTCAGCACCAGCGTGAGATCCTGTCTGATAACAGAAGCAGATGCATGCATGAATCAGACTGTTGTGTGAATGAACGGTGGGCAGTCTGTGGCTTACAGTCACCGTTTGAGGCAGTGTTGTCTGTTTTGAGTCGGCATGACATGATATTGACAGTGCTGGATTAAAGGATCAGCCTCTAACTGTCTCTTAATGTGTGTGTGATTATAGGTCCTCGCTGACACACACGCGATTGGCTGTGATCTGGTAATGCGATATGAGCTCCTGCTCCTGCTGAATGGAACAGATGGCCACAACTGAACTATAACACAAGTGTGTGTGGAATTAAGATTTTGTCATTTCAAACCCATATGCTGATGTGTTTTCTGTGAAACACATTTGTGAAGAATACTTCTCAGTGTTCAGAAAGATGCAAAAAAGCACCACAAATGTAGTCTGTATGACTTGTACGCTCCAAGTTTGTCATTTGAGGCTGTTTGGAACGGAATACTAGTTTACTATGTACGGAGTACTGTATAGTGCCTACTATTGTAAACATTTCAAGTAGTATTATACTACAATTATATACTATCATTGTCACATGACTAACATTAGGAGTTGGCTTAATTCAGTCATTAATGATCACTCATTAACTCATTAATGAGTCCCTCATTAAGTGAGATGTTGTGGAGTTTCTCAGGGCAGGTTACTGTATGTGCGTTTGGCTTGGGCTTGGGCCTGCGTTGGCTCCTCAGATTCCCTGCAGGTCATTAATCATCATAAAGACACGGGATGGCTGTAGCCGAATGCAGGCCGGAGTCGGCCGGAGCTCACAGGCCTCTCGCATCTCATAAATCTACTGCCGCTCCACGCCGAACCCAGTTTAGGGATGTTCTGCTGAGCCAGAATCATTACTGTATGGCTGGAAAGTTTGGAGCGTCTGCTGAGTTGCAGGTGGTTCATTTGTTACTATTAGGGCTTATTGAATGTTGTCAGTGTTAGATGAGCAGTAAGTAAGGGATATTCTCGCTCCGCTGCGGTTTTGTATGCACTTCCATTCTGGCTCTCAGACCCACACATGGTAGTTTTACAGAAGATGAGTTTGAATTTGAAGGAGAACAGAATCAGGAACGCCTAACTATAATTGTGAATAATAGGACAAGTTGTTGGAGTTTTTAGGGAATGTTACTGGTACTGCTTTACACATTTTATGCATATAAATATAAGAGTTTAATAAGTGGTTGCATTCTAGCCAACGTGAAAAGATTCTCTGATATTCAAATACTCAAAATACCAAAATAGCATCATATAAGTAGTCCATATGATTTATTCAAGTTATTCTGAAGTTTTACAATAGATTTGTGTATGAAAAAGACTGAAATTTGAGTCATTATTCAGAGAATAATCAAATTTGATGATATTGAAGCTGTGTTATACCATGACTTAATTTTTGGTCACTTCTTGTATTGATGTTATTGTAGACTACAATATACTCTCATGTTGTAATTATTATTTTCCTTACTGTACTACACCTAATAAAAGTAATACCAGTAAAATAAACACCATATATATTTTTTGTAGAATATTTGAGTAGTGTTTGCCCATATAAAAATCACTAAAATGATGCATTTATTTATTTATTTATGCATTTAATTTAATCTCTGTATTTATATATGTATTGAATTAATGTATTTTTAATTTACATAATTTTATTTATTTATTTATTTATTTATTATATATTATTTATTTTACATTTAGTAATTTAAATTTAGTCATTTAGCAGATGCTTTTATCCAAAGCGACTTATAAATGAGGACAATAGAAGCAATGAAAATCAACAAAAGAGCAATAATATGTAAGTGCTATGACAAGTTTTAAATTTTTTTAATTTAATTAATATATTTATGTATGCATGTGTATTTATTTTGATTTATGTAATGTATTTATTTATTTGACAGTATTTTAATCTCTGCATTTATGTATGTATTAAACTAATTAATATTTAAATGTGTTTTAACTTTATTTATTTATTGATTATTTTTGTTTATTTATTTATTTTAATTTATATATTTATGTATGCATGTGTTTTTATTTATTCATTTTCATTTATTTTTATTAAACATGGTCAATACTTTTTGTGTTCAGTGGAAAATAAATAACAAATTTGGAGTGAATTGAGTAAATGAAAATAAAATGTGAGTAAAATGATAGAATAGTTTTCGGATGAAATATCCCTTGAAACTTTGGAACTGAGGTTCCCCACGGCTTTCCTTCTAAAATGCATCACGGCTGGTGTTTGAGGAGAGCGACTACAATAGCAGATATTCCTCAGAGAGAGAGAGAGAGACAGAAGAAGAGCAGTTATTCTGAGAGCTGCTGATTGCTCCGTTTGCTGTTTATTTTGTCCTTTGTTAATGTGTTGCATGCGGCTCACATCTGCTTACACGTCCTGCAGATTTCCCATTGAGACTCTGGGGACAGTTTGAGTTGAGGGAATGACTCTTCTTGACAATTAAAAGTGAGTATTGTTACAGCGAGACATCTCCTCTGCCTGCTGAATCAAACTCTGCTCTTTTAAAAAGCATCAGCAGGAGGAAGAGGAAGGTTAGACTGACGCCAGCCGTGTTTTGATCTCTCGCAGAGACCGAAGGATATCGCCTGCTGTGAGTTATACATGAGGACACAGACGCTCTTCATTGTGCTTTAAAGGGACTTTTGTAATACAAAAAGGCAGAAAGTGACTCTCGAACATGAGTGAGTTTCAGTTTGATTTGCTGCAGAAGCCATAATCAAGTGGCGACTCAAAATTGTTCTGTTTTATCCTAATGTAAATGAAACTTTCACACCTGCATGCTGTAATGCGTCTGTGTCCCACAGGGAGTTTAAGATGTTCGTTTTCCTTGTTATGAATCATTTACTGAATGCACGCTTGTATGCATTTTGCATCTGCACATATTTGTGGTTTCTGAGACTCAAGGCCACCTGCGACTCTCTTACGTTGACGTCCAAAAGCTTCTGGCATCTGTTTTTTGTTAAACAAAAATGTGAGAAAATGAGGCAAGGCTTTTTTACTTCCTCAGACTAAGAGACTTTATTTGGCTCTTGAATTGTGAAGCCGTGAGGAGAAAATTACAACTTCCTAAGTTAGTTCATCTGGTGGAGAAAACACCAACATCAGATGAGTGTTTTATTTTCATGGAAGAAAACACCACACTGAACACCCTAGCAACCACATAGCAACACCCTAGTGACCACCCAGACCACATAGCAACGCCCTAATGACCATCCAAACCGCATAGTAACTCCCTAGTGACCAACAAAACCACACAGCAACGCCCTAGTGACCACCCAAACCACACAGCAATGCCCTAATGACCACCCAAACCACATAGCAACTCCCTAGTGACCAACAAAACCACACAGCAATGCCCTAGTGACCACCCAAACCACACAGCAATGCCCTAATGACCACCCAAACCACATAGCAACTCCCTAGTGACCAACAAAACCACATAACAAAGCCCTAGTGACCACCCAAACCACATAGCAGCTCCCTAGTGACCAACAAAACCACATAGCAATGCCCTAGTGACCACCCAAGCTACACAGCAATGCCCTAGTGACCAACATATAGTGACAACCTAAACCACATAGCAATGCCCTAGTGACCACCCAAGCTACACAGCAATGCCCTAGTGACCACCCAAGCTACACAGCAATGCCCTAGTGACCAACAAAACCACACAGCAACACCCTAATGATCACCCAAACCACTTAGCAACTCCCTAGTGACCAACAAAACTACATAGCAATGCCCTAGTGACCACCCAAACCACATAGCAACTCCCTAGTGAACACATCAACATATATACTCCCTAGTGACAACCCAAACCACATAGCAATGCCCTAGTGACCACCCAACCACATAGTAACTCCCTAGTGACCAACAAAACCACATAGCAATGCCCTAGTGACCGCACAAGTACATAGCACCTCCCTAGTGACCAAAAAAACCACATAGCAACATCCTAGTGACCAACAAAACGACATAGCAATGCCCTAGTGACCACCCAACCACATATCAATGCCTAAGGACCACCCAGAACTCCTAGCAGCCACATAGCAACACCCTAGTGACCATTATAACCACATAGCAACACCCTAGTGACCAACAAAACCACATAGCAACACCCTAGTGATTACCCATATCACACAGGAACACCCTAGTGACCCCCACAATCCCTAGAAACCACATAAAAACACCATAATGACCACTCACAACCCCTAGCAACCACATAGCAACGCCATAGTGACCACCCACAACCCCTAGCAACCATGCAGCAACGCCCTAGTGACCACCCACATCCCTTAGCAACCACACTGAAATGCCCTGGTAACCACCCACCCTAACACACCAAGCCTGCATTAACATGATCAGGCTCCGCTGGTGTTTTCTTCAGGAGAATGTAATTCTGTCAGTAATCTGTAATTGGAGTCGTGCTGCGCTGCTCTGTGAATCTCCACTCAGCCCTCATCCATTCCTTTGTGTTCTATGACAGCTGGAGGTTTTATCTTAGTGTTTCAGCTGATCTCCAGGCTCTGTTGTGTGTGTGTCAGTCTTTACTGTAACAGGGTTATTTGTCCTGCTCCTGCCGGACTCATCCAGGGATGCCGTTAACCTTGATGCCGATGTGAAGTGCAGCGGGCTCCCCGGGGCCTCAGGGAGGTTCTGGTGATTCCTCTCTGTCCTTATATTATTCACTCAGGCCATTTCAAGTGTTTTACAGTGGAGGGTAATGTAGAAAAGAGGCAGTCCATGTTTATTTTGAGCTTCTGTCCACTGTTTTGTTTTGATTGTTTTTTATTTTTAATAAATAATATTTCCTCACGTCCTCTGTGAAGCTCTATGGATGTGAGAGGTTCAAGAACAATAATAAAATGTAATTCCCAACGGTTACTGCTGAAGCCTTCTGGAAGGACTCTTTGGTATATAAAATGTTGAAAAGAACAGCATTTTTTAAGTTTGCTTTTTATTTTATATTTATATTTTATTTCAGCTTTATTCTAGTTAATGAAAACTTGGTACTTCTATTTTTAGTATGGTATGTACATTTTATTTACATACTGTAGAAATAAACCCTAAACTTTCCTAAATGCTAACGCGATTCTTTTGCGCTGCGCTGTTGTAAATGTTCGTATGTGAACAGAGTGAGTCTGCAGTGAATGTTGAGCCTGTGTTCAGGTCACTGTACTGAGATCAGCCTGTTAGCTCTGATCACACACCTGATGCCCGGAGAGACATGCTGCAATTCACACACACAACCAGTGAACATCAGGCCAGTGTGCGCCTGAGGGTGTGTGTGTGTGTGTGTGTGTGTGTGTGTGTGTGTGTGCACCCACTTCCGACTTTTTCTTTTTGTTCCACATCAGTGAGTGGTTCAGTCTCTGTAGGCTGGATGACCCACTTACTGTCTCTCTCTCTATCTTCCTCTTGCCAAAATTTGGGACATGTATTATTTTTGTGGAAACTGTGATACATTTTATTTTTTAGGATACTTTAATGAATAGAAAGTTCAAAAGAACAGCATTTATTTGTAATAGAAATAATTTGCAACATTATAAATGTCTTTACTGCCAATTTTTTTTTATCAGTTTAATATGTGCTTGCTGAATAAAAACATATTAATTAATTCATCCATTCATTCATTCATTCATTCATTCATAATCTTACTCCAAACTTTTAAATGGTACTGTATCAAAAAAGCTTTATTATTAGGGGCCAAGCACCAAAAGTGCAATGGCACCTGTTGTATCTGTTGGCATTCTTATTCCGTTTCTTCCGCTCAAAAGTCAATGGCAGCCCATAGAACCGCTTGCGGGAAAGTTGTAAAATTTGGCTCACTGATAGAGGATAGTTTCAATACTAACCACAGCAAATTTGGAGTTTCTATCTCAAACTCTCTAGCGCCACCACTTGTCCAAGTTTTCATGTTTATGCTAATAACTTTTGAACCGTAAGGCAGAAAATGAAAATTCTTGGCTCAAGCCGAGTCGAATGAAGTCCAAAATTGAAAAATCGTAAGGCTGAGTTTTTTCGCTATTTTTAATTGTTCGTAAAACCTACTTTTTCGAACTCATCCTAGACGGTTCGTCCGATTTTCACCAAAATTGGCTCAGATCATCTTCAGACCATGCTGGCAAAAAGTTATGGAATTCAAGTTGATTCGTCCATGTGTTCTCGAATACCACACTAACGAATTCTCCGAAAAGCACGCAAAAATGCATCTGAGGCTATATCTCCACAAGGGTTTGGTGTATTGAAACGAAACTTGGTGTGTGTTATAACAAGCATGACTTGAAGCTACATGCATTGTTTCGGCACTGTGCCACCTAGTGGTGAGGAGATATGAAAATTGCATATTTTTGCCTATAACATGTGAATGATTTGGCCAAATTCACAAAACTGGTCTCTTTAGATTTGGTGCATCATGCCGAGTCGAACCATATCCAATTTTCCCTGTCTTTCCCTGTGGACAGAACGCATTGACATATCATTACAAAACTTGGTATGCATCTTCGACACCATCCCCTGATGGTATTCAAAAAGATTTGGGGCAGTGCCACCTTGTGGTCAAAAGTTATAATGAAATTTCTAAAAATGCTAATAACTTTTGTTTACATTAGCCTATTGTAATCAAACTCACGTTTATAGATTCCTTGGTTCATGTCGATAACATCGATACCAATTTTGCCATAATTGGCTCAACTTCCTGTCCTCCATTTTGATTCATGTTGAAAACCTACTTTTTCGAACTCCTCCTAGACCGTTTATCTGATTTTCACCAAATTTATTATTATTATTATTATTATTTGTATTTAATTATAGTTATTCTATAAAAAAATAATTTGTTCAAAATGATGTAGTAAATATAAATTCAATAGAATAATGACATTGGCATGATTTTAATTATTATATACAACCGAGAAGGTCAAGATCTCTTTGGCAGGACATGAAACTACCTACTTTAGATAATAGTCTCTTAACATGTTAAAACCTTTATGTATAATGCATTATAAAAATAGTTTTAATGCATCAATTATGCCTTGTAATGCAGCTTACAATGCATTGTACAATCTCATGAATGATTGTAACACTTCTAACAGTCTAACATCAATTCATTGTTACACTATACATTTTAAATTTGTTATAATTATGTACAACAAGATATAATGTATTTCAGTGCATAGTATGAATAATTATAATGCATTATTCCCTTTAATAACCCTTTATAATGCATTATACATAAAGGCTTCAAGTGTTAAGTCTTAAAGCAAAACAAAACATTGTTGTTTTTTTAAAATTTGTGTCTCTAATGATTTAAAAAAATATAAATGGGACACTAAAGTGCACTGCATTCACTGAACGTGTTTCTCGTTCTTGTCTTGTTTCTAGAGATCTGTAATCTGGATTCTCAATTTACTTTCTCTAAATAACATGTTACAGGTGCCTGTTTGTCTCTATTGCTGTTTTTCCCTCCATTTCTTTCTTTGTTGCTCTGTCTCCCTCTCACACACACACACACACACACACACACACACACACACACACACACATATAATTCAGCATCTGTCTCTAATGGCTCCAGCAAGGCATGTTGGGAAACCATGGCCTAATACTGTTGTTAACCGCAGTCCAAATGCATTACTGAGTGAATGAAGTGTTCAGTAACAGAGATGTCCATGTCTGGAGTTTATGGAGGAAAATGAGGGTTTGATGCACATGTTATTTCTTTATAATGTTGCCTTTTGTAAACTTTAATCAAAATGTCATAGTTTGCTCAGCTTCTAAAACATCTTTCTTTTTATCTGACGCAATCAAGTTCTTTTTTTCCACTTTGAGGAAATGTAGATATATATTATATTTAAATTCAGCACACTGAGATGAGATTTCTAGTTTGTTCTGAAAGATGTTGAAGCCTCCATTTCTTCCAGCTATTCATTGAAAGTGACTGTTGCTGAAGTTTCTGTGATTAATTACCCCTCATTTGATTTATTTTCTGCTTGTGACAAACTTTAGTTGAGGGTCTGATCTTCGCTGTCAGGAGGATTGTGGATCTGACTTCTGATTACGCTGAGACTGATTTGGAGTCCAGTGGTCTTCGTTTGCCAGCAGTCTGAGCGGCTAGATTTATTATTGCATAAAATCACAATAAATTATAAAATTATAGCCAATGGGGTAAATGTTTCATATCTGTTCCTTTATACAAATGCACTCACAAACACTCACAAACAAAGTGAAAGAGTCCAGCTTGGGTTTGAGTACTCTGAGTGCCATTTTATGCTCAGACTTTGTTTTCCATCTCTGTAATGAAGTGGAATTGGTCCCATTTTAAGACCAGATGCTCTGAGAATTATCTGAATCTTTCACATGGAAATAGCAGATTGGTTCAGCATAACCACATTACAGGGTAATGCATTACAAGCAATGCGAGTTACTTTTTCAAATAAGTAAGCCCAGTTACTTTTTTCCCATGTATTGACTGACAGCTCTGGTGATGCCATATTGAGAGAAATTGGGAGGCATTGTGTGAACATAATGTTACTGTAGTTCTAGACTAAATATGAAAATACATTTAATCATCTCACCTGCACAAAAACAGACTCGGTATTTCTCAAAATCAATAAAACAGTGCAAACTCAGAATATGATGCAAACCTGCAATAATAAAATGTTTTAATCCCGTTTTAACAACAAGTGTCTTTGCTACTGACCTTCAGTGATCCACTTAAAACATACTAAGCAGCAAAAATGACTTTAGATAAACATAACATTTGTGTTTCATTTTTGTATTGCTGAAGAGTGTTGATCTTTCTTCTCCATCCTATTCTTCATGCAATCCAGAATGGCAGCACATAAAGGTGATTTTGCATTTCCTTCAGCCTGATGCCTATTCATTTCACTTTTTGGAAAGGGCTTTCACATTTGCCAAAAATAGAACTTTTTATGTTAAAAACAAACAAGCAAGTTCAGCCCAGATTGAAAAAGTAACGCAAAAGTAACGTAACACATTATTTTCTTTTTATTATTTACTTTTTTAGGGAGTAACACAGTATTGTAATCCATTACTTTTAAAAGTAACTTTCTGCAACACTGATCATTTGAATAGCTTTATTTGAAGGAATAGTTCAGATATGAAGATTTACTCGCCCCTTGTGTCTTTCCAAACTTTATTTCTTATGTGGAAGAAAATCTGTCTAATTTTTGGCAACTTTGACATCAAACCTGATGCAGCGAGTCTTGTTGCAGCAAGCTACATGCTGATATAATACATGATTATGAAATAATGAAAAAAAAAATTACATTTTTTTTTTTGCTTTGTTTTTCACAAAAAGATATTGTATAGTTTCAGAAGACTTTGAACCAAAAGGATGATGCTTCATGACGTTTTTTTTGAAGCTTCTTGAACAGCTTCTTGAACATCGTTCTAAATTTCTTCTTTTATTTGCCACAGAAGAAAGCAAGTCTTATAAGTTTGGAACAACATGAGTTGATTAAAGATCAGTTTTATAATAGTGGCTTTGTCTCTCTCAAATATGCCATTCATGCATCTTTATCATGCATTACATTAAAAGATGAGGCATTCAATTTTGGTGAAATACAGTTGCAAAGATTGCTAAACATTTAAAATTATAATTAATTAGCATTTTAGTGCAGCACTATGATCCTTAAGTCTTTCAGTCTTTCAAAGTCATGAATGATTCTGTGATTGAGATCTTCTGTAAGTCATGCTATAAATTTATGATAGTCATTAAGTTTTGCCCAGAAAAAAATTAAATTAAACAGAACACACATACAGATGCTTAAAACCCCTTTCTTTCATAGTGTTGGTTACAGGGAATATGAGTTCAACGTGTAAGATCAGCATTGTATTCTTTTTAGACCAGTTACAATATTTGTTTTGTTGTCGGACACTCTGATAAATCAATTTAAAAGATAATCTGAACATTCACCTTGCGGTCGAACTCATAATAGCCTCTCCAGCAACAGCTGGTTAACAATAACAGTGACATTTACAAAAATCAATTCAATAGACACGGAGCAGTTTAGCCTTCGGTTCACCCTCAGATCCGACACCTGCAGCCCAAAAGCTCGTTTAAACCTCCGCTCGCTTTTTCTCATTACAGACTTCAGCTGAACTGAATGAGGTCGCAGCAGCTGTTTGTGAATTCTTCCTTAAATTGCAATGTAAATTCACACCGGGGGCTGAGTAACTATTATTTAATTTAGTTGTAGGCCAGTACTTAAAGGTATCATAGGTGATTGTCTTCAGAAACATTTTTTGTTATTCTGGTTGAAAGTCTCTTCACATCCTGATAGCAATCATTTAGTTAAGTGGTCTAAATGT
>JAFVLL020006895.1:0-11158 GCA_021397915.2 Tor tambroides | reverse complement strand
AATCGCAATAGTGACTGCTAAGATGTTTTTTTTTTTTTTTAAATTGTGACAGTCTGTATATTAAGTGTATCATTCAACTTTTTCCCATGGTCTAGAGTTAAAACAAAACAAAACAATCGCAATACATATCTTATTGGCACCCAAGTATCGCGATAGTATCGAATCGGGAGGTAGGTGTATCGTCCCATCCCTAGTATAAATTAAATATAGATTAATTCTTGTTAAACTACAAAGTAGTTCAGTAAAGAGCTGTGAGTGATTTTCTCTGATTTAATTTCTTGGATTAACATTAAGGACACCGACAGCAGCTAGTAAATTAGGCGCGATCACTTTAAGAGACAATACATCCAATATAATACACATCCGATTTCTCTCTCAACTGTTTACGTTGACTTAAGTTTACCTTTGCTCTCTATGTGCGCACTGAACATGGCGCGCGAGTTCTCTTTTGAGTTTTTCCACGTCCTGTGTTTGAATGCTTATAAACTCTTTTGAATGTTTAAATGGGCAAGGCATAAAAACGCGTGCAAATGATAAGCTTTCGTGACGACCCGCAGCAGTGGCACATTTTTTGGGATGGCCTCATCCAGTCAGATGAAATGAAAAAGTTGCGCAGTAGCACTATTAAACACAATTTTATTTTTGTGTTAGAAATGCCCCATGTTAAAGTGTCTGTAGTTATGAGGACTTTTATTCTGACGGGGTGGAGGTTGGAGAAAGAAAAAAGGAGAGAAGGAGGTGAATGGAGAATAAAATGTGGCAAAAGAGCTCGTCAGTATTCGAGGGTATTATTTCTTTAAACCTTCAGATAAAGCCCCGAAAACACCCACAAGCGCTCAAGCAAGCGTTACACTGGTGGCAGCGGTGTTTTTCGTCGGATATTCGAGTTTCTTTTTATTTATGCTTTATTTTTTGCCGGCGCCTTGCACGAGCGCATTGTGTACATCTGTGATACGAGCGGGACTCCGTAAAGTTCGGTGTGCCGTTAATAAACTTAAGAGATGTCAGACGAGGAAGCCCAAGCGCCGCGGGAGAACAGTGCTCATACCTAGCGTCCGCGCCGCGCACAAACTACCCCGAAAGACATTCCTTTACCGCCGCCATTTCGCAACGACGGCTCTGAGTCCTTTCAGCTGTGGGCTCGTCGTTATGAGGTGATTCAAGAGGCTCGCTATAAAGATAGCGGTGTTGATTTGGATACAGTGCTAGCAGCAGAGTTGCCTACTAGACTGCCACCTGAACTGTTCATTGTTTGGGACAATTTTTCATCTGAAATTCAGCACTACATGAAACTGTCACGATTTCTGGTGGGTTTAGATCAAGAACTCCAGATTAAATGCCACGAGAGGGGTGTGAAAACATTCAAAGATGCCTTCCAAGTCGCTACCCAAGCTGAACGGGCACGTACAGCAGCCAAATTGGTACAGCCAGTTTCATCTACAGTGAGAGAGAATTCGATGGCACAGACAGTGAATGTTATTTCTGACACTGACACTCTTTTTTTGAAGCAAGCCGTTGTTGATCTTACAAACACAGTCAAAGATTTAAGTAAGGATGTCTCGGCATTGAAACTTCAGCTGTATGATCAACGCAGCCGATCTCATCAAACTCCGTCACCACATCGTCATAATGACAATGACAGAGTGGACTTCTCACTGCACCGCAGGGAGAGGTTTGAGGATTACTATTCTCCAAAATACTCCACTGCAGCCGGCACTGACCGCTACATGGATGACAGACAGGGACAACGGCATGACACCATGGCTTCCCACAACTCGTCATTACATCGACGCAGTCCAAGCCCTCATCACAGGCGTGTCACCTTTGACGACTACCAGGACCATCATTACAGACCTCAGCAGCACAGCCTGGATCATCAGAGTGGTTCGTGTGATGTCTACCCGGATGGTCGCAGCTATCGTCAGGGAAACTTCCGTTAGCTGATGCGGCGGGGCACACATCAGCTATTTCACCACCAGCCCCAAGTGACACCAAACAGATGACAACCACAGACACCAGACATCCAGAGACTAGTTATTCTCCTGTTGCGGACATGACGGACACTAGTACAGCACACATCAGTGGTATTGTTGAAGGTACTGACATGCACATCATGATAGACACTGGGTCTAGTATTTCATTCATTAATGAAACTACCCGTATGGCAATTCCTTCTTTGTGTAAAAGACCACTAAAGAGTACTTTCGTTCTGTCAAAATCTGTAACTGGTCAGAATTTAGATACTCTGGGAACTGTGACTGTTAACCTCAGATTAGGTACACTGACATTACAGCATGACATGCACGTCATCAGAAATGTGAATCAGGGTATCATACTTGGTTGGGATTTTCTCCAGAAGCACCAGGTGGTCTTGAATGTGGGTAAATGTACATGTTGCTTATATGACCAAACTTTACCGCTGTTAAGCAAATCTCAACTTACCCCTGTACATTGTACAGCTCAAATTACTGTGACAACTACCATTCCAGCCCAATGTGAGATGCACTGTATAGCGCAACTTATCCCGTCTGCTGTTAATGCAGGTTTAGCAGATGGTTATTGTGGGTTGTTTGAGCCATATCTATTCAAGTTAGATGGTATTGCAGTTGCACGCACCCTTACAATAGTGGAAAATGGTCAAACTGTAGTGTGGCTCATGAATCCAACTAACAGCCCTTTTGTACTGCAACCAGGTATGCAACTGGGGGAGTTCACTCCAATAAGCTCAGATGATGTTGTTGAGCACTCTGATGTTGTATGTAATGTGTCTACCCCTTCTACACAGGTGTCACCTCTTCAATTTGAAGTTCAAAAGGGGGGTCTCTCTGATTCTCAGGTGAACGAACTGCATTCATTGTTACATGAGTTTTGTGACGTGTTTAGTAAGACCTCTACAGACTTTGGTAGAACAAACATAGTCACACACAAAATCAATACTGACAATGCAATTCCCATACAGAAACGTGCTTATCGCACTTCGCCTCAGATGCAGGAGGTGATTCAGTCACATGTGGATGACATGGTGGCAAAAGGCATTGTGGAAGCCAGTCATAGCCCTTGGGCTGCGCCCATCGTTATGGTGCGGAAAAAAGATGGCACCTGGTGTTTTTGCATAGATTATAGGGGCCTTAATTCTGTCACCATTAAGGATGCCCATCCATTGCCTAGAACAGATGACACCTTGGATGCACTAAGAGGTTCATCTATATTCAGTACTATGGATCTTTCATCCGGATATTGGCAAGTGCAACTTCATGAGGCAGATAAACCAAAAACAGCTTTCACCACGGGTCGTGCTTTGTATCAGTTTACAGTGATGCCGATGGGCCTTGTCAATGCTCCTCCCACTTTTCAACACTTGATGCAGTTAGTGCTGCGGGGCCTGTCCTGGAAAACATGTCTTGTATATTTACACGATATTATTGTCTATAGCAAGAGTTTCAGTGAGCACATACAGCACTTGAGAGAGGTTTTCCAGCGTTTGAGAGCAGCAAACCTGAAGCTAAAACCAGCTAAATGCTCTTTTGCTCAACCACAAGTGACATTTCTGGGCCATATTGTTTCATCTGCGGGTCTTCAGCCAGATGGGAAAAATATTCAGAAGGTCAAGGATTGGCCTACTCCAGGAAGTCCTACAGAAATTCGAGCCTTCTTAGGTTTGTGTTCATATTACAGGCGTTTCATTCACTGCTTTGCTCAAATTTCAGAGCCACTGCATGCACTAACTCAGAAAGGGAAGTTGTTTGTTTGGACTGAGACAGAACAGGAAGCTTTCAATTCCCTGCGACATGCACTTACAAATGCTCCAATTCTTTCTTACCCAGATTTTTCAAAAGAGTTTTTACTCTTCACGGATGCTTCTAACACAGCCATTGGGTGTGTTCTATCTCAGTTGAATGCTGACAACAAAGAAAGGGTCATCGCATACGATAGTCATGTGTTGACATCTACGGAGAAACGATGGTCCACCTATGACAGGGAGTTGTGGGCTATCGTTTGGTCCATTCGCCATTTTCGTCAGTACCTCATGGGGCACTCTTTTCGGATCATCACAGACCATAAGCCATTGCTTAGTCTTAGGCAAATGGTTTTGGATGGCGATCCAACGGGTCGCAGAGCAAGGTGGGCTCTAGAGATTGAACTCTATGACTGGACTATTGAGCACCGACATGGCCATAAACATGCCAACGCAGATGCCATGTCTCGTCGACCCGACGAGGAGAGTAGGGAAATTTCTACTGATTCGGAGAACAAGTCTGTCCATTTAGTGTCCATTTCAACGCAGACTGAGGTCACCAGACCGTATTCTACTTCTGTACAGCCTGCTTCTTCTGATACATGTTCTGGGGTTGAACCTTCAAATTCTTCTTTCTTTACCTGTTCCAGCGTTGCATGCCTGGATATGGGTAGTGAAGATATACAGCAGGCTCAGACAGCTGATCCTGTCCTAAGTGTGGTCGCTGAATGGGTATCAAATAAGAAGAGACCTGCATATACAACGCTGAAAGGAACTGCTAGCGGACTGAGGCATTTCTGGAAAGAGTTCCCAAGGCTTACTTTTGTGGATTCTGTTCTTTGCCGTAAAGTTAGACCCCCACCAGGTGATCAGATCTTGCAGGTTGTAGTTCCACCTGCGCTGCAGCCAAAAGTGTTCGAGAATTTGCACGGTCACTCGCTTTCTGGACATTTCAGTGCACAAAAGACATTGCAGCGTGCTCTAGTGAGATGTTTTTGGCCCCACATGTCTAGGGACATTACACAGTGGTGTGCTCAATGTCAAGCCTGTGAATCAAGGAGACCACCAACGCCTCATCAGCAGGCACCAATGCAAAACATAATCGCAAGCATGCCTTTTGAGAAAATTGCTGCTGATCTAATGGAGTTGCCGGTTACTCAGAAAGGGAACCGTTATGTTCTTGCAGTAATGGACTACTTTACAAAATATCTCAACCTCTATGCAGTTGCTGATCAACGTGCAACGACCATCGCTAAGTGTTTGTTTGAAGGTTATGTGGGCCAGCACGGAGTGCCTCAGAGTTTGCATACTGACCAAGGGCAGCAGTTTGAATCTGACTTGGTGAAAGAACTGTGCTCCCTACTTGGGATTCATAAAACAAGGACATCCCCATATCATGCTATGTCAGACGGTATGGTGGAACGTGCCAATAGATCTATAAAAGATCAGCTTGCAAAGTACCTGTATACCAAAGGGGGAGAATGGGATGACCACTTAAAACAGGTTGAATTTGCTTACAATACAAGTGTTCATTCATCGACCAAACACACACCTTTTTTCTTGGCACATGGCCGAGAAGCTCGCCTTCCTGCTGATTTTCTTCTGGGTGTTCCCATAGCACCTTCTGGAGCTACCCCAGGAACCCCAAATGAATATGCGCATTCTATGCTTGGCCGATTACGTTCTGCTTTTACCACTGTTGCAGACAATATCCAGACAGCTGGAGCACAACAACAGCATTATTATGACCGCCATATCCGCCATACAGCTTATCAGCCTGATGATCTCGTATGGGTTGATCTTCCAGCTATGTCAAGACACAAACTCTCTCCAAAATGGACTGGACCATACAGGGTCTTGAGCAGATTGGATTCATCCACAGGTGACATTGCAGTGACATATAAAGTGTTAGATCTGCTTGATCCTAGGTCAAAGCCTAAAGTGATTCACTATAATCGGCTAAAACCTTACCGCTCTGTGTGGTCCCCTGAACCACATCCAGTTCTGAGAACCCCTCAAAGTGGACGCCCTCCGCTTACAGGGCTATCAGGGTCCAGACCTTATGTTCTTCAAGATTCTTCGGTACCCAAGTCTGTAACACCCATTCAAGGGGTGCAAGAGAGGGATGGTACATTACCTCCTGTTCAGAATGAACTGTCTGAGGGGTCTGGAGCTGAATTGCCAGTAGAAATCCCTTGTGACAGACCAGCAGAGGGCACGAAAACAAGGTCAGGACGTTCTGTGCATCCTCCAATACGTTATAGGGACTTTTAATGTCTTTATTCATCTCTATAGTGTTTTTTTTGGTTCTTTCTCATTTGCTAATACATTCACAGTGGAATAATGTCAAATGAGGTTAGAAACAGAACACATTCAAGTTGTTATTTGTATGTTGAAAAAAAGTTTACTGTTGTTGAAACTTCGGAATTGTTTTTTTTTTCTGTACCTGAAAGTGTTTTGTGTTGAAATTACAAAGGTCTGGAAAGCTTAAGTTGTTACAAATGTACAATTTTGTTGTGTTTTTTTAGAAAACGAGGATGTTTCTTTTCATAAGGGGGAAGTAGTGTAAGAGTTAAAAAAAAAAAAATTAAATAATTTTATTTTTGTGTTAGAAATGCCCCATGTTAAAGTGTCTGTAGTTATGAGGACTTTTATTCTGACGGGGCAGAGGTCGGAGAAAGAAAAAAGGAGAGAAGGAGGTGAATGGAGAATAAAGTGTGGAAAAAGAGCTCGTCAGTATTATTTGATTACACCTTCAGATAAAGCCCCGAAAACACCCACAAGCGCTCAAGCAAGCGTTACACTGGTCATCAACAGAAACACAGCGTGATTTTCAAAAAGTCATTGCTTCGATTGCAACACAGACAGGGTGAATTTATGAATGAACGTGTGAAAGTTCTGTCACAAAAATGTTATGTATCCTCGCGCATTTTAAATGGGTATACGGAAATCCTTGACCGGCGTATACCTGCGTATACCTGCGTATCACATAGACACACAACACTGTGTCAAATACATTACAGAATTCATTCACCTATGCGTTCATGCACCTATTTTATTCTGATTTGCACTGTAATTGGTAACTTTTTAGTCGATTTGGTTGACAGCATCTGAATAAATGTAATCATCTTTATCAATGAATTTGTTGATCCAACAGGATTCTCCCACAAACAACCATAAATAAAAACTATTAACAGAAACAGTCAAACTTGTCATCTCACTTCAGTTTATCATCAGAATGATCTGTGGAAAGATTTAATGACCGATAAATGTCTCAACTCATAAACAGCTAGCGAAAAAACATCAACACTGAATCAAATATTTTTAAATGCAGACAGATTTCTTATTTGTTCTGGCAGTTCTAGCAGACTAACTTGTTTTTCAAATAAAATTAATGGGAAAAAAAGAAGATTGTTGTTTTGAAAAAAACAACAAATTTTCTGATCTGAAAATCTGTCAACATGACTAATAATTATAAAAATTTCTCTCCACTTTGATCAAAAAATGGACTCACGTGGATAATATGGTAGCTGTGCCAGCTGCAATGACATGTCTAAATAATACAGAGAGGGAAGTTTAATGATTACAGGTCTGTCCTCTGATTCACAACATGTCTGATTACATGAGAGTAGTGCATAAGTGTTTATATTGCATTGTGATTTTGAGAAGAGTCAGACTCACTCAGTCTTCCCACTGATTGTGTCTTCAGAGATTCTGAAATTACAAACATTAACAGTCATTCTCCTCTTCTATAATCCTACTATGATTTCAAAGAACTTAAAGGAAAGGAATAATACTCACTTCGATACACACATTTTCTCAACAGACAAACAACAATGATGGCAAGAACAACTAAAGCAACTACAGATCCAATGATCACCGGCACCAGGACATTTACTTCATCTGTTGCAGAAAAACAAAGTTATAGTTTAGTTATAATGATGCAAAATCAAATGTAACACTAACAATCAAATGATCTTAAGAAACCATAGATAAACTTTGATCAACCAGTTCAATATGAAACAGACAGAAGTGAAACTAAGACCAGGCATCATCAACATCGTTACCCCAGCTGATAAAGAGTGGTTCAGTCAGAGTCTGGTGCTTCACCACACACTGATAGCGAGATCTTTCAGACCGCAGGATCTCCAGGCTCTTCTTCAGCTGAAAGGATCCGTTTGGGTTTGGTCTGATTCCACTTGAGTTCAGCTGCTCATCAGGTAACGGCGTCTGATCACGTCTGATCTCCATCTCCACGTGTTTAGGGTAGAAGCCTGTGGCCAAACACACCAGAACCTGCTGCTCTGATGATCCAAACTCTTTTACAGAGGAGTAAACCTCCGGACGAGCTGCAGGACAAACAGACACGATTCATTCAAATAATAAACTAGCATGAAAAACTCATTCAAATAACAATCCTACAGATTCTTATGTGAACTATAAGTGAGATAAACTCACCTGCCATAATGAATTTTTCCTCTCGTTGAAGGTCAGTGAAGCTGGTTAATTTTTCCACACATTTCCTCTCCAGGCTGGAAACTGATTCTCTGTTCCAGATGATGTTGTGCTCAAGGACTAAAGGTTTCCAGTGCATAGAGAGGTTAAAGGTCAAAGTCTCACCATTATAGGCATATACATCAGTGCCATGAAGAAATATTATGGAACCATCAGAGTGACGTTCAACTGCACAGCCGTGTCTCCACTGAAGAACATGAAGATCTAGAGAAAAACACATCAGAATACAAAATGCACTAAATGTGACAGTGATATTTTTAAATTAAAGCAACTGTAAGTACTTATTTTACCTTGAAAAACAGTTTCAAAGTCATTCTGATAGTAGGCCTATACTGACATATAATAAGGCAAATGGCTTCTGTTTGTTTCCTGTGAAGTTTGGTGAGCAGGTACAAAATTTTGAGAAAAGGGTGGATTGTTTTACAGCGGCAACAAATGCATGTGTACAGCTATACACTGTATTTCTTATAGTAAGATATTTATCACAGTAAATTCTTCTCACTTAACCTCAGGGGGCTCCAAAGCTGCAAAAATACAGAAAACTACACAACTGCTTTATAAGTCAATTTTTTACATAGTAGGTACAGTGAATTCTCTCTCAAAGCAAACTTATCCGGGATTCTATATATGACACACCGCCGTTCAAAAGGGCCGTTTATTAAAGGAATACTCCACAAGCATGCATTAAATTGATCAAAAGTGCCAGTAGACATTTCTAACGTCTCTTTTTAAATAAATGCTTTCTTTACTTCAAGGAATTCTATATGAAATTGATCACGGTTTCCACAAATGTATAAAACAGCAAAACTTTTTTCAACATTGATAATAAGAACAAATGCTACTCCAGATTAGATTATATATTTATGTTCAAAAATGATGTGCTAAGGTTAAGAGCTGTGAAATTTTACCAGTAACTGTAACAGATCACGCAGTTGTGATAATGGAAATAGATCTGGGGAGTATACAAGTAACTTCAATATGGAGGTTTAATTCTCTTCTTAGGGATAATATTTTCAAAGATAAAATAACACACTGTTTTAGAAATTGTATGCAGAGTAATAATAATAGAGAAGTGACACCAGACATATTGTGGGCATCTGCTAAAGCTACAACGAGAGGGGAAATAATAGCATATGCATCATGGAAAAAAAACCCAAAGTCAAATAGAGAAGTTAAACTTAGAAAATAAACTTAAAAGCACAAAAAATAAAAATAAAAACAAGGAGGTTTATGAAGAGTTAAAGAAGGTAAAGATGGCCTTAGATAAAACAGCAGTTGCAGAAATTGAGAAAAATATATGTATAGACAGAAATATTATGATAATTAGTGCAAAATCTCTAAGAAGGTAAGCATTTAAAGTAAAAAAAACAAAAAGAAAAATCTGCAGTAACGAGTATAAGGGATGAAGGGTCAGTTGAAAGAAAGGGAAAGTTAGAAAGATTATTCCCAGTCTCTTTATAAACCAGATTCTGAATGTTTGGATACAAATAAAATTAAAAAAATATCTGAACTCTTTGAACCTTGCTACAATTACAAGTCAACAAAATAAAGTGTTATCCTCTCCAATAACGGAAGAAGAGATTTTACAAGTTATAATAAAAAGTAAAACAGAAAAATGTCCAGGCAGCAATGGATTTACAAATGAATTTTATAAAGAATTTAATAAATTGTTGTCCCCAATATTTTGTGAGGTTTTTAATTGGATTTTAGAACAGGAAGAACGGCCACAGACATGGAACTCACCTATTATAACCGTAGTATTAAAGGAAGGGAAAGACCCAATGTTCATATTATAGATATCCTTGTTAAATGCAGATCAGAAGTTTTTCACATCAATAATCGCTACTAGACTTGCTGAGATAATACCAACGATAATTAATTGGGATCAAACAGGATTTGTGAAAAATCGTGCACTATTTGATAATGTACGTAGAACACTTAACCTTATTGACTATGCAACTAAAACAGAGAAACAAATGTTAATAATGACATTTAATGCTGAAAAAGCTTTTGATAGGGTCTTGTAGCATTTTTTTTTTTTGAAAATTGTGAAGTATATGTATAAATTAGTTAAAAAAAATATAGAATTAAACAAATGCAAGAGTTAATGGAGTTCTTTCAGAGAAATTTGCATTAATGAGGGGAACAAGACAAGGAGATACCTTATCAGATGAGGAACATAATCTGAACTTTCCCCTAAACATATTTACCTGTGTCGTTCGTCCTGTTTTCATTTCTCAGTGCATTGAGGTTGATTTGAAGCCATTGTTGTTTATAATTCAACTCATCACTTTCATTTCTAAAGAGTCTCTCAGATTCCTCACACAACTGTGTCAGGAAATTTACTTTATTCACACTGTTACAGAAACTCATCTGTATGTCATTGAGTTTGACTGAGTTGTAAAATTCATAAATGTCTCGAGAGGTCAGAGATTTCAGTATGGCGCTGTACGTGTAGAACAGAGAACATATTTCTGAAATGAGGAAGAGAAACATGTTACAACACAGAAAAAGAAAAAAAATCACCAAGCAGCAGTATAACGTATATATGTCCAAAGTTTAAACCTAAACTAAATGGAAAGAGAAAACACACTGGAAGAATACATCAAGAGAAGTAATACATGAAACATTACCAAACCTCTCAGTATTGTCTCAACACAGATCCTTTTGCCCATTATAGGAATAGTTATTATCTTTACAGTCTAATATACAGACACAAGTAAATGAATGTACAGTAAAAACATGGAGAAAAATCAGAGTCAAAAAGAGTTCTCTTACCACTCTGAGAGGGGAAAACAGACAAAATCAGGAGGAGAACTTTGATTGCTGCCATTATCTTTGGGTTTCAGCTTGAAACTGTAAAACCACAACGTCCGCTTTCACGTGTTAAACACACAGACTTAATGA
>JAFVLL020006894.1:0-11571 GCA_021397915.2 Tor tambroides | reverse complement strand
AGAAAACATTTCAAACTAAGTGAGACATTCACAAGCACACCTGAAATAATGGTGTCCACTTGAGCGTTTCTTACTCGAGGCAGGGTTTCCATCAGTGCATGCAAAACACATTTAGCCACGTAACGTTCATAAATCAATAACCAACAGATTTGATCGCTCGGAGAAGCGCTGCGTACATTTAGCTCAAATGTAATTACGCACACAAAATTACACTGATAAAGTGGAAGCGACACTAATCTGCAGTTTCCCTCCAAGTTTGGAGAAAAGAGTAAGATTTGTTTTAATTGATTTTGGCATTCATTCATCAAGTAGGTTCAGTGGAAAAATAGCTCAAGACTTAAAGCTCTGAGTGCAATACATCTAAACAACCAGCCAAATCTGTCATGTCATGATATATTGTTTGACATAACAGATATATTAGCCTATCAAATAAGGATGGAGGACTGAAATATTTCATTTGCTAATATTACTCAGTGGAGCTCTCTTTTGAATGATAAAGCAGCATCATAGATCTTATATCATAACCTAACATACATAAGAATCATGGTTGTGTGCCATCCATAATTCAATTCATGAATTGTCAATATTAGTTGTATTTAATATTGCCAGCAATTTATTTGATAAATTAACTTGAATTTTTATGGACCATAACTGAGCAATGCTCAATTTCCCAGAATGCACTAATTTAGTTTTCATTACACACAAAAAAATATAATTTACAAAATAAATAAAAAAATACATTTGAAAAAAGGAACCTTAGGAACGTTATTGCATTTTTCAATTTTTCTTTTTTTATCGTTTTGGCTGTTTAACTTAATGCAAACACCATACATTTTGCCAAAAATGTGTATTTATATTTGGAATTTTAATATTTCACCCTAATGTCCTTTGTGGTGTAGATCCATAAAAGTGGTACCATTCACTTTATTATAGTTTGTTTATGTTGTATTATGTTGTAATGAAATAAAATAGTAATCATTATATTACATTATATTATATTATTTTAACTGTTTTTTTTATACACATACACATATGGAGTAGTTCCAGAAACATTTTTTGATATTAATTTTATTCGATATAATGTATTTTATTTGATAAATTAACTATAATTTTTATGGACCATAATGGAGCAATGCTTCATTTCCCAGAATGCACTATTTTTTTTTTTTTTTTTTAATTAAAAAATCTCTATTTATTTTGTATTTATTGCAGTGTATTTATTTTGTTATTAATTAATAAAAATGATGAGTGTGTTATACTATGCACTATATTGTAGAGGGTATATATATATATATATTATGAAAATTAAAATTGCTCTGTTATGCAAATGTGTTAATTGCAATTCTGTAAATTTCCAGTTGAAATTCTTGTAGCATCTGGTCAGGTCAATTTAAATTCATACTGAAAGGGCATCTGTTTTTAAATTCAGAATTTTGATCCTGATATAGCATTCAGAAAACATTGTCATTCAAAAGTTAGTTTAAGTAACTTGAGAAAAGCAGCTGTGTATTGTACAGCTTTTCTTTGCTTCACATTTCAAGAACATTCCAATATGAATGCCATCTGTGGTACAAGGTCTGTATATCCTAATTGAGACGTTTGACAGATTGCACTGCGCTATGCAGAATATAAAACAGCCGCTGAGAATGTCAAAAGTGATCTTAGAGGAGTTCTAACAGTCACGACCTCAAACTAACTGAAAACAAATTGAAATGACTGATCGGCTGAAACAATACATTTGATCCGCATCATTTGGAGAGAAAGAGAAAAGCACACAACTACTTCAGAAACATTGCATGCTCGCAATTATCTTCGTCGTCTTTCAGAGATGATTTTGTCTTCTCTGTTGCTAGGAGACCGACTCAGGGACGTACACCTGTGTCGCATCCAGTTCCACTGGTGAGACGAGTTGGAGTGGGACCGTGACAGTGAAAGGTAGCATACAAGCATTCTTCTCTGTAACACAGCTCTATACGACTTTGAAAAGGCTGACACTTCAAGAAACACGTTGTATGGATGATTTCAGTGTGCAGTCAAATGTCCTTGGACAAGAATGCACCCTTGACGCAGTCACATTTGACTCTGTTTCTTGTGTTTAGCGACTGGAACATCCTCCGTCCCGCGGGTCTCGCAGTCCCTGCAGCTGCCTGGTCCTCCTCAGAAGCCCGTGGTGACAGATGTGACCTCAAATAGCGTCACTCTCACTTGGCAGCCCAACCCACATGAGGGCGGAGCTGCTGTCACTTCCTACATCATCGAGGCTTTCAGGTTTATATCTTTAATAACGCTAAATTACTGCTGTTTGAATAACTTTGCACCTTTTTACTTTCATTTAAAAGGTTGGTAACACTTTAAAATAAGGCTCCATTTAATAACATTAGTTAATAACATTACACATGAGTTCAACAAATGGTAAAATACTTCTACTTATACACTGCTGATGTTAATTTCCAGCCTGTTAGTTGGTTTATTATTTATTATTTAGGTTATTCACCTAAAATGCTAATTCTGCTGCTTAAACATTACTCTCTCAGATTTCATCAAAAATATATTAATTTGTGTTCCGAAGATGAGCAAAGGTCTTATGGATTTGGAATGCCATGAGGGTGCAATTAATAACAAAAATGTTTTTTTTGGGGGGGGGGGGGTCAACTATCCCTTTAATGGACCTGAGGTAACATGAACGAACAATGAACAGCTGTATTTTCATTAACTAATGTTAACAAAGATTAACAAATACAGTAACAAATGTCTTGGCCATAGTTAGTTAATATTAGTTAATGCATTAGCTAATGTTAACTAATGAGACCTTTTTGTAAAGTGTTACCAAAGGGTTTAAAGTGTATACATCAATAACCTTGTGCATCCTTGGGAACATTTTTGTATTTTTGTTTTTTTGATCATTTTGGCTGTTAATGCGAATACATTTTTGCCAAAAATGCATATTTTTATTGGAATTTTAATATTTCACCCTCATGTCATTTAATATATATAATATATACATATTGTGTGTATAAATCCATAAATGTGGTACCATACACTTTATAATAGGTTTAGTTCATGTTGTATTATGTTGTAGTTTAGTTTAGTTTCGTTTAGTTTGTTAATTTTTCTGCTACAAACTTCTCCTTATCTACCAAGAAGTCCTTAGCCTGAAAAAGTTGAAGACTTCTGATTTATGGAACAAGCATTTTGGAAGGTTTAAAAGTATAAACATACAGCTTTAATTTTAGTTAAAATGCTAACATTTTGCATGAATATGTGTGTAATTTGAGCTGTTGTTTTACCTAAATCAGCCTTTTGAGGTGGCACTACTTTTCTAAGTGGATAAACGTCTGGATATGTTATTCCTGTGTGTTTTTCCTCAATATAAACAACCCCTCCTGGATCTTTGTGCACATCATGAGAAAGTTACATTCCAGCAGGGCTTTGCCCCTAGGACTTCTATTGTAATGCATTACTATACACACTTTCAGTGTCAGAAATCTATAATTTTCCATTAAGAGGTACACATTGGCCCCTGGATTTGATTTTCAGGGGTATTTTTTTTTTCACATTTATGTGGTTGTGTTGATTAACGATATAATCATGCCGTGTCATCTTTTTATATCTTTTATAATTGGATTTTAAGGTGTCACCAATAAAACAAAATCAATATTTACTCATATTTTCTGTCATATTGTGTATAACTAGACCTAGAATAAAATATTAAGAACTATATCAGATGTTACAAACGAGAAAAACAGAGGAACATGTTATGGAGCGTTTCATCTGTGTTTTAAAACTCAGTGGGATTTTTTTCACCTGAGCCTCTTATAATTTCTGACCCAGTATGCATTACATATGATTTGTGCTTGTGTTTACACACTGAGGGCTGAGTTTTGTGGTAATCAAAAGCCTGTCACGGATGCTGTCGATACAGCTTAACTTACATTGAGCCTGGAACATTCCTCTCCTCCAAAAGTTTGCACTTTATCTCGTATTGGAAAATGCATTCAGTCAGTTCCTGCATGGATTTAAAATCTGCAGCACTGCTACATATTGAAAAGAAATATATGAGGAAGGGGGTTCTACACCCTCTCCAGTGGCCTGATGGGTAGAGCGAGTGGCAGACGTTCTCATTATAGTGCCGGTTTTGTTGGAGACGTCATTCAGAGTGTCAGAGCGGATGGAAGTTTATGGTAAAGTGAGAGTGAAGCATTGCTCTCTTGCAGGTTGGATGTTCCCTGGGGCTGCAGTTAGAATTCAGCAGAACTTGTCCCTCTGGGCTCTGTGGAGGTCAGATGAACAGAAGGCTCTATTATTGTCCCGCCAGGAGAGCAGCAGGGAGGGTGATGCAGGGAGGCCGAGAGTAGAGGCCAAGTCGTTATTTAGCTCTGCTCTGACACCTTGTTAAGAAGATGCTCGGATTTATAGTGCAGTTCGCTCTGTTGAGAGGTCACGGTCGTGCGCACAGTCCGAGAAGTCGACTGGGCAGACCTTATGTGCTCACGGTGCATGGAGACGAGGCAAGATCCTCTCCATTGTCCTTCACACCCTGCTCCGTGCTCATTTTTTCTCATTAACAAAGGCCAATGTGTCCAATTCAGCATGCTAGTGAAGCTTTTTTATTCATATAAGACATTAGAGTCTGTTGGGGAGTAACAAACTTGCTATGAAGTTAACTACATTTTTCATTTGCATGACAATAGTGCAGCTGTTTTTGAAAAACTGCAGGTTTTCTAGTAATGTGCTATTTTTTCGACAGATAGCAGTATGGCAAAATAGCAGGTGTTTGTATTCTGTACACAGCCACCTTACAACTGAGCAAGCTGAGGGAATAAATAAATGGGCTCTACTAGAACGTCTGTATCTCTCAAAGTCAGATTGATTTAGAGAGTCAGGTCGTTCATTTTAATGAACTGGTTCAAAAACAGTTTGAATTATTACTTGGTTAATTACTGCTGTTTATCACTGTTATTCATGTTGTCTGTGTAGTGTTTAGTATAAATCTATGTAGTGTTAATGTTACACTATTGAAAACTGAATAATAGATTTATGTATCATACTAAATATCATATAAAGTTTGGGTTCTGTAAGATTTTAATATTTTTGAAAGATAGCTCTTATGCTAAGCAAGGCTGCATTTACTTGAACAAAAATACAGCAAAAATAGTAAAAATTTTAAATATTATTACATTTTAAAATAGCTGTTTTCTAGTTCAGTATATTTTGAATTGTAATTCATTCCTGTGATGGCAAAGCTGAATTTTCAGAAGTCAGTCGTCATTGTCACAGAAATCATTCAAATATACTGATATGATGCCTAAGAAACATTACTATTGTTATCAATGTTAAAAACAGTTGTGCTGCTTAATATTTTTTGTGGAACCGCTATGTGGAACAAGTCTATGATGAATAAAAAGTTCAAAACAACAGCATTTATTTGAAATAGAATCCTTTTCTAACATAATAAATGTCATTACTGTTATTTTTGAGAAATTTAATGCATCCTGGCTGAATAAAAGTATTAATTTTACTGACCCCAAACCAGCCACATATATATCTGATACAGATCCTTTTTATCCTCAGTGTCTTTGTTAGTAGATTTAAAGGTGCCGTTGGAGATCTCGGAAAATGCTAACTTTAGCCTGATAGCACTGAAAGCGAATGTCCCACCCTCCCTGCAATCGCCGTCCAAAGCTACGCCCCCTGAACACACATACGCTCAAAGAGCAGAATACCAGAGACAACATTAAATTACTACAATAGGCTACATCAACAGTCCAGTTCAAAGCAAGCATATATGTTCCATACAAAGGGCAATTAAAGTGTGCTAGACGTGAATTTAAATGCACCGTCAGAAAAGTGTGCGCAGTGCCTGCGCGTCCTCCCCTGCAAGATGCGCATACAAATCCGGTGGGAATACCCGAAGTGAAGTGGGGCCGCCCCAACGGGACCCCCCCCCCCCCGCCTGTGAGCAGGGAGAGCATGGGAACACTGTGTAGGAGACACCGGAACACAGTTCATGCACGTAGCTCTTCTAATGAGCTGGTTATCTGAATCAAGGTTGTGTTAACTTGCGAGACATGCAAAATATGCAGAGTGGGAGCGCGAGGACTGCAACTGGGAACCGCTGGGCTACATCATGCTTGGCCCACCGGTGAGAAAACTTTATAGCACAGTTAGTGAAAGTACTACAATACCAGGAAGCAGATCGTTGTTGATGTTTGCCTGCCATTCTCGCTCTGTCTGCAATAGCGTGCGTGAACGCGCTGATGACGTGTCATGTCTGCGCGAACAGGGTGCGCAGAGGTATGCAAATACATACGTTGACAGGCAGGTAGGAGAGAAAATTGAAATGCTCGGACCGAGGGTTTTGATTGGGCGAACATTTCTTGGTCCTACACCTTCCACAGAATATATAAATACAGATAAATACATTTAGACCACTTAACTTAATGATTGCTATCAGGATGTGAAGAGACTTTCAACCAGAATAACAAAAAATGTTTCTGAAGACAATCACCTATGATACCTTTAATATAATATATTTAAATTATGAGTAGCTTGTGATTTGTGACAAGCTACAGTTTCAAAGTAGCTTCCACAACACCGAACAGAATTACTAATATAACAATTATTTGAATATTCAGATGCGTATCCTCTGTTGTATAATTGAACCCTGTCATAATTCAAATAATGTCTTTTCATGTGTATGGATGAGCATCGCACTGATTTTTTTCTGATGGATAAGGGATGTTATTAGGCATGACGCAAAGCGCAGCAATTCACAATGAATTAGTTCTTTTCTAAAAAGGCATCAGTAGCAAAGATAAATGTTAAATTATTACATTTATTAATAATGTAATATAGTAATATAGCTTATCAGCTTAACTGTAAGCTGCAACTTGACACATTAATATGGAATTCAGTTGATGTACAGTCAGTGGCTTTGAATGTCATTCATTTTGATTGTAAAGCTGGAGATGTGTTTTGTGAATTAATGTAGTGTTAATTTAATGTGTCTTATTCCAGTCAGTCAGTGGGAAGCACATGGCAGACTGTAGCTGATCTTGTGAGGCTAGAGAAACACACGGTGTCTGGGCTTTACCCCAATACTGTGTACCTTTTCATCATCCGAGCGGTCAACTCCTACGGCCTGAGTGACCCCAGCCCCATCTCAGAGCCAGTCCGAACACAAGGTGAGTGTAGTTTTGGTGTAGTGTGTGTGAGGGCTGTATTTATGGTTTGTGCACATCAGCATAATTTTGTGTTTGTACATTTTCAGATGTTCCAGAAGGTCAGGGGAAAGACCAGGCACATGTGCAGGTGGATTTAGGAGGGGTCAAGGTTCATCTGCAGACACCCAAAGTCTTGAGCCCTACAAGTGTTCAAATCACATGGATTGTGAGTATACGATTTGATGTACATATGTAGACATGCATTTTCAATGGGACGGTAAATTATGAGAAATAAGTAGATATCAGTACATTAGTACATAAATGATTTTTTATCAGTATCTGACAAAATTACATGGCCGTTCACAAGATCTGAAACTCATGATACCATATGTATGTGTTGATATTATTTCAGCTTGACCGGCATCCTCGCTATATTGAAGGTTTCAGGCTGTATTACAGACCTGTGGGGAGTGCGTGGATGATCCAGGACGTAAAAGCAGGTCCCCTACACACTGCTGTCCTAACAGAGCTACACAGAGGAAAAGAATACGAGTTCAAAATGAGACCGTATTACAATGAGTTTCAGGGGATTGACAGTGAAATAGCTGTGGTTCGCACTCCTGATGAAGGCAAGACTTGTTTTGATATTCAACTTGAGTCTTTAGCTTTTAGTTCGCATGACTTTCATTTTACCCTCAAACTTTTGCTGTAATGTTAATGTTTTGACATTTGCCCATCATATTTCTGCTTTTAGTGCTGAGTGGCACTCCTCAGGGAGTCAGCGTGGTGCAGTTAAGTAACAGTTCAACCGTGCGAGTGTCCTGGCAGCCTCCACTCCCTGATGTGCCAGAAGAGCTCATACTAGAGTACAGGGTGAGACCGGTGAAGCCTTTATGGGGAGCCTTTCAGTGACCACTAGGTAAAATAGTAATGGCTGAAGTCTGTTTCTGTGTCGTACAGGTGTGGTGTGTAGGAAACGAGTCTCAGCAGATGATCAACAGGAGTGTGGATGGGGATACGCTGTGGGTGCTGTTGGACGGGCTGTTGCCTGATTCTATGTATCGCGTGCAGGTCGCAGCGGTGACAAGTGCAGGAGTGGGCGCTCATAGCCAACCTGTCTTCATCTTCCTGAGTGAGTACCGCCATCATTTCCACCCAGGAATATCTTAAACTAGTAGCTGCTTTTTGAAACATGATAGCTGGTTTCTAATTGGTCTATGCTGGTCAACAAACCAGTTACCTGGTGGTCATACTAGATGCCATGTAAATACCAGGTTGGCCAGCTAATGTGTGGCTTGATTCAGTTAATACCCAGCTTTGACCAGCTTGGCCAGGTAATGACCAGACTGAACCAGCTGAAAACCAGCACTGACCAGATAATAAACAGCTGTGACCAATAACTGTTTTGGCCAGCTAATAACTGGCTTGATCCAACTAACAACCAGTTTAGACCTGCTAATAACCATCTTCACCAGGTATTAACATGCTTGATCCAGCTAATAACCATCTTGGCCACCTAACAACCAGAATGAACCAGCTTAAAACCAGCAGTGACCAGCTAATAACCAGTTTGGACTAATAACCATCTTAGCCAGCTAATGACTGGCTTGAGCCAACTAATAACCAGTTTAGACCTGCTAATAACCATTTTGGCTAGTTAATAACCTGCTTGGACAAGCCAATAACCATGTTTGCCAGCTATTTAAATGCTTTATCCAGCTAATAACTAGTTTGGACCAACTAATAACTATCTTGTCCAGCTAATGGCCAGATTGAACCAGCTAAAAAGCAACAGTGACCAGCTAATAACCAGCTTCGACTAATAACCATCTTGGCCAGCTAATGACTGGCTTAATCCAACTAATAACCAGTTTAGACCTGCTAATTTTGGCTAGTTAATAACCTGCTTGAACAAGTCAAAAACTAAATGCTTGATCCACCTATTAACTAGTTTTGACCAGCTAATAACCATCTTGGCCAGCTAATGACCAGATTGAACCAGCTAAAAAGCAGCAGTGACCAGCTAATAACCAGCTTGGACTAATAACTGCCTTTCTATCTAATAACCATGTTGGCCACCTAAAAACCACACTGAACCGGGTTAAAACCAACAATGACCAGTTAGTAACCAGATTGGACCGATAACCATTTTTGGCAGCTAATGACTGGCTTCATCCAACTAATAACCAGACCGGCTCATTTTGGCTAGCTAATAATCATCTTGGCCAGGTAATGGCCAAATTGAACCTGCTAAAAACCAGCTGTGACCAGCTAATAACCAGCTTGGACTTATAACTGTCTTGGCCTGCTAATGACTGGCATGAGCCAACTACTAACCAGTTTAGACCTGCTAATAAGCATTTTGGCTAGCTAATAACCTGCTTGAACAAGCCAAAAACAAAATGCTTGATCTAGCTAATAACTAGTTTTGACTATCTAATAACCATCTTGGCCAGCTAACAGCCAGATAGAACCAGTTAAGACCGGCAGTGACCAGTTAGTTACCAGCTTGGACCAATAAGCATCTTGGCCATTTAACGACTGGCTTGATCCAACTAATAACCAGTTTAGTCCTGCTAATAACCATTTTGGCTTGTTAATAACCTGCTTGGACCAACTAATGACCATCTTCACCAGCTTTTGACAGGCTTGACCTATTTATAGCCAGCTTGAACAAACTAATAAGCCAAAAACCAAATGCTTGATCTAGCTAATAACTAGTTTTGACTATCTAATAACCATCTTGGCCAGCTAATGGCCAGACTGAACTGAAGCGATAATCTTCTTGGACCAGATTGTCCAGCTAATGAGCGGCTTGTTCCAGCTAATAACCAGCTAGGCCAGCTATTAATCTTGCTACCATATTTTGTGCTGTCCAAAACACAGCTGCCAGTTTAAGCTGGATTTGTCCGGCAGGTTTATAAAAAATATTTACCACACACCTCTGATGGTGACATTTATCCCATCTAACAGATTCTTATCTCAGCATTTACTCAGATTTTATGTTAAGGAATCGAAAATGCTAAGGAATTGAAAATGTTAGGGATTCTCATGCTGTGTGTCAGTTGAAGATAGATGATGGGGGAAATATATTTTGATAAAATGTTTCCTGTATAAGACAAGAAGCATTTACTCTTCTGTGTCTTTTTCATTTTCAAATAATCGCTCTTATTCACTTCTTTCCATTTCCTCCTTATATCTTCTATCAGAAGTAGCAATAGATCAGTCCTTGTCAGTGGTGAAGGATGATAGTGTCAGCCTATCCGAGCAGATCACAGGGGTGGTCCGTCAGCCAGCTTTCATCGCCGGGATTGGTGTATCATCCTGGATGGTTCTAATGGGTTTCAGCGCCTGGATCTACTGCAGACACAGGAGGAGGAAAGAACTTGGACACTATACTACTTCCTTTGCATATACGCCCGCAGGTAAACTTCTTTCCATACTAGCTCAAAACTAACAATGTGTGTCTCTAAATCATGTTGTCAGAAGAGCTTTTGGGATGAATTCTTTCTCATATTTTTTTCTTTAGTTGCTCTCTCTCGAGGTGATGGGTCGGATCTTACAAATGGAAGGTCTGTATCATAGGAGACTTTAAATTTACCCACGGTAGAACATGGAAAATGGTCAGGAAAAAGTAAATAAAAAGTGAACATTAAAATGAGTATTATTAATTAATTTAATTACAAAAAAATAAAATAGTATATTATCCCTTGAAACATTTTTTTTATATTTAATGTAAAATAATTTATTTTAAATTAAATGATTTAATTTCCTTTATAGGCCATGTTTGTTGGAGTCACACTTGGGTAACTACCCTTGGTTGGCTGACTCGTGGCCTACCAGCAACTTCTCTCGAAATGGAAAAGACTCGGTCAACTGCTGTGCAGGCAGGCTTGATTCCACAGATCAATACTACAACAGTAAGATCTCTGTCATGGGCGTTCCCCTACATTATGGTACTGTCACACTTACAAATCAAATCTCCTATAACTCATTAATCTGTTTTCCAGCTTCAGGATTATCGAATTATCTGAGCCAGAATGGGAAGTACAGCCCGGCCTCTAATGAAGGCGCCATATACTGTACCATCAACCCAGCTGATGCAGATGGGCATGATGTGTGCAGCCTGTACTCTCAGGGTCCAGACCCATACACCAGCACTCCAGTCCTCTCCAAAACTGACCTCTACAGCATGGAGCAGGACCTGGATCAGTGGAGCCTTCAGTCCAGCCACAGTGGAGCAGAATATGCAAAACTTCAGTACCCAAGAGGCGAAAATGGTAGGAGTGACATTGATTTCAATCATGAGGGTTAAGGGATTGGTCCTTTAGGTATTAGGCAGGAATTATGCAGACAGATTGGATCAACAAGTGCTGCAACAAATGCTGATGTCAATTTTATGCAGATG